>LPNX011062936.1:421492-527381 GCA_001517045.1 Pseudotsuga menziesii
GCTGTTATAGAAATGGCACTCATATCCAAAACCCTACAATCATTTCTTTCAGCCTTAGGGAGTTGAAGGAGCTCAGGCTGAATGTCCATCATAGGACTGGCCTCTTTTGAAGCGTACTGTCTCAGCTTACACTCAGTTAGATGGTTTCCCAATACAGACTCAACAGATTCATTTCCTTCTCCTAGCTTAGTGACATTGTGCTTCATATATGGCTCTCTCACAATCTTAATCATGTTTGGGCTACCCTTTTGAGGTAACCACAAGTGAGACCAGTCTGAAGCAAAGTACCCATTTAGTCATGATGTCCAATCTCGGTTCAGGATCATTCCATATCCATCAGGGATGTCTGCTACTATGATGTCAATGTAATGACATGTCCTTTTATTTGCAGCTAATCGGATCAGAACATCCTCCATTTCTCCTACTACTTTGACACTGGTTTCGTCAAGTTGAGTAACATCCCAAATAGTAGGTTTTAGTGGCCCATCAAGCCTCTTGCAAACTACCAGGGGCATAACATTCATGGATGATCCAGAGTCTACCAAACAATTATAGACCTTATGATTTAAAATTTCAAGAGTCACAAGGAAAGGCGGAGCATTGGTTTTCTTAGTCTTGATCAACTCAATCTTTTCTTCCACAGGTTGGTTTGTTGTGGGCAACTCTTCTTTCAATTTGCCAACTTTGCTGTCCTCATAATCTTCCACCAGTTTGGAAAATTCAATGAGTGGCTTTGTTTCTTGTTTGCCATGAATATCTTTAGGTATGTCATCTTTAGCCTTCACATCAGCCTGCCCCTTTACTTCCTTTTGCAAATCTGGAACTTTTGAGATTATTGCATTGTCTTTAATGGCCAGGATTTCATCTTTTGTAGTGGTGGGAGTATATTGAGACTCGAGAATGTCTTCTTCCATGTTAAACAGTGAAAATCCATTCCACGAGAACATAGTATCATCCTTTGGTTTTGCTATGGTCTGTTTCTCTTTTACCTCCATGCTACTGTCCCTAGTCAATTCTGGGTTCAACAACTTATTCATCACCAGTGTCATTGAATGTATCCATTGAGGACACTTCTTCTCAGAGTGGGGTTGTTGGTGAAAAGTACAGAAATTATCCCTTCCTATTTCTGTCAAGTTTATTGATGCCACATTAGGAGGTGGGACTTGCCATTGGTTGTTATCTTCCTTTTTTGGATAGTGTGGCTTATTGATTTTCTGAATGTCCCTCTCCTTTTCCAGGTCTACAATTTTGTTGGACATTTTCTGAAGCACTCTCATCATCTCATGATAATTGTGTGGTGGATCTTCTCTATATTTAAACAGCAGTGAGCTTGTTCTTACCGTGGTCTCCTCTTCAAGTGAGTCAGGATAGTCCTCTATACTCTCACTTTCAGCCTCTACTCTCTCAGCCTCTTGATAGGTTTCTGCCAGCGTGGGATTGAGTTTCATCTTGGAAAACATGGCCAGCTCAGGTCCTAAGGCTGAGGTATAATACTCAGTTAAGAATTTATCTGAAGGTCTGTCAACATCAGAATTTTTTTTTAAGTACAATGAAAATCTCTGAGTGAAACTATGTACCTTTTCATTCTTTTCTTTTCTTAACGAAACAAGACCTTTTATCAATGAGGCATGTGTCTTCTGAGCGGTATACTTACTCCTGAAAACCCTCTCAAAAATGTCCCAATTAGGAATGGAGTTTGTAGGTAGTCCAAAGTACCAGGATGCTGCTGCCCCTTTCAGAGTATGAGGAAAAAGTCTACACACCACATCTTCATACTCTCCAACCCTTAGCCCTTCTAGCGCTAGGTAAAAGATTTGAAGGTGATCATCTACAGCAATGTTGTCTGCAGGGTCAAACTTGGGCAGAAGCTTGTCAAAGGCTTGAGGCAGGTTATGCAAAGGAGGAGTTAAGTTCAGGGGAGACCTAGCTCTCCATGCAGGCAAAGGATTGGGTTGATTACCAGCCATAAGTGAAGGTAAACGAAAGGGATGCTGGGAAACACAGTCCTTTAAGGATAGCACTGGAAACTTCAAACCTGAGTTAGGTTAAACTTTAAAACATCTGCTGGTAGGATAGTCTTGGGAAATCAAATACCACGGCCAGCCTTTACTGGCGGCCCTCCTTCTAGCGCCAAAACTGTTGAGGCCTGGAAATTCGCAGGTGACAACAGTAAGGGATTCTCCCCAATCAACATTCCCAACTAGCCCGTTGATTGTTTGGTAGAGGGAATTTGTCCAGTTTACGGTCTGGCTACCATAGGTCAAAGTAACAAACAAGGGTTTTACCGGTTGCGGCCCGGTCCACCGGAATTTGTATTTTTTGACTTAAGGATGAAATGCAGATTGCTAACTAAATGCAGGGTGGTGAAATATGCAAGGAGCATTCACAAAGTGATGCACAGGTTCTTACCTCTCGTCTTAGGCTCACCATGCATCTGAAACACTCATGTAGAAATGGAAAGACTACCTATCTGAATGCCTACCTATCCGTCTACCTATCCTATCCCTGGGGAGCCAACTTGTGATTAACATATATGAGTAATGTGGATGTGCACGCGTAATAAAAGAAATTATAGATAGCTGGCATTATCTTTTACACACATGACAGCGAAAAATATTACACAACCAGATAGCTAATTGTTTGTGACAAGCATACATTACTCATGGTAGAGATTTCATAAAATAAATCAGAAATCATTAAACAAAGACATAGGTCATGAAGTTAGAATGATCTCACGATTCATGGATATAATGCTGAAAAACAAAGTAGTTCATCTTTCGATTATCCATGTCAAAACATTTGAAATCCCACCGATCTTCTTTCAACAGGCAAACTGTAACTTTATATTGCAAAAGGAAGTAGTTCTTCTTACAATAACTTTCCAGTCTTACTGGGGAAAAAAGGCCCTTCCTTCTCTACGTTTCCTATTTTTATACAAAAGCAAAAATTGGTTGGGCTGCCCAAAGTGACCTTTGGGCTTCCCAACCATTTTGTCTTCCCAACGCTTCATTTTTTCCAAGAAAACCTTTTACAAACTATTAAATTACAGCAAAGTTGACCGGTCCTTTTGAGAGGAGGGCCCTGCTTGGTTCTCCAAGAATTTTCTCCACGCTGCTGCCTCAGCAGCGAGTCCTTCAAACGAGCTGGGCTCTAAAAACTGAATGTTTAGCTCAAACTTTTTAGCCTGGTTTCTAATGGACTCTACCCAGGCTGTGTTCAATCGCACCTATTATTCTAAGAGCTGCACACTGACGGCTGTATGGCCTATTTCATTTTTCAGGATTTGGTCATCAATAGCTTTGATGCATTGTACTCTGGCTTCTTCATCTTGTTGTCTTTTCTGCAAGATTTCTATAAATACACCATGATCAGGGAACTCATATAGTCTCTGCTCGGCCTCTACCTGACATCGGTTGTAGGTAACCAGGGCTCTCCTGAAGAATTCTTTGTAGGCTCCCTTTGTCTTCTTGACTGTTTTCTGGAAGTCTTTTGCAGTATTCATAGCGAATTCTATCAGATCGTGGTCCCGTTTAAGCGCTTGTTTATCCTTGGATGGTAGTTCTGCTGGAACTTCTTCATCATTCTCCACCCTTGCTATCCTTGTCGTCAGTGCTTCGAGAATGTCTTGAGACCTGTCAACAAAATAAGAAGCGGTTTCCAAGATTTCTTCCAGTTGATCATCAATCTGGAGGACCTGGCATCTTTCTTCTTCTAGAGCAGTTTGTAGGTGTAGCACTTTATCTTTCTGGGCCAGGATGTGTTCTTTAACCGGCTGTAGATCGACCTGCTGTTCCTCTGCTGCTTCCAGCTGCTCTTTCAGCTGCTTCCTGGGCAGCTTTCCTCTTTTCTTCTTCTCCCTTTAGCATCCATTCTGCAGCCTCATCTTCCAGCCTCTGAGCCTCCTCTCTTATCCTTTTGACTACTTCTTCAGCCTTAGCTTGCTCAGCTTTATCTTGTTCAGATCCTTTTCCACCCTTGGTGGGGTTTTTCGGTTTGAATCTCCGGCTAAGTAATGTCATGTTTGGGGCATTCCTATAAACAGATTCGTCTTTATCGAAATGATGGCTGTATTCGAAGAACACCTTGTGCTTCTTGCAGTGCTCAGCCACTCTACCATGAGTGTCATTTCGTCTGAAAGTCATCTCGTCAAAGTGGAACTTCCCTAGTTCCTCTATAAATTCTGTTGCTTGCTTCACATTGGCGAAACTGCAGTTGCCTAGCTTAAATGGTAGAGGTGGATAGGAAGCATTCTTTTTCTAGAACATGAAGTGACCAACTCCGTCAATAAACACTTGTCTGACTGCCTCTTTGTGGACTATATAATCCGTTGCATACTTGGGCAGCAGATAAGGTGTTTTTGATCCACCAAACATTCTAAGGTACATCCCGTTTTCTGTCAAGAAATAATCACCATAATCCCCTATTACCTGCATAGCCTCTTCAGACATGTAGTTACATTCTTTTCGAAAGATGAGCGTGTGCAGAGGCATAATAAAATGCTCACAGATCTCTCGGTAATAACTATGGTATTGATGAGCCCCCAATAGTTTGTAGGCTGCATATACGGGCATTCTGTCCTTATCCCAAACACATTTGAGCCCGGGGAAAGGCTGGTGGCATAATATGTAGTCTATCAGAATGGAACTCATGTAGAACTCAGATTTTTTCTGGGCTTCTCCTCCTCCCAGGGCTGCAACTACACAAGAAGATAGACTACTTGATACTAGGCTGGCCCAGTTGAAGATTGTTCCTTCTGTGGCCACATGAAACATAAGAGGTATCCACTCCAATTTGAAGTGTCTACCATTGGTTCTTCCAAAGATCCCGTTTAGCATCAAGGCTATAAACCTGTAAGGAGCTCTTAAGCTCGCTGTGTCATAGTCTTCCATTGCTCTGTGTTTATAAAGCTTTCCTGGTAAGAGCATTCTTCTCAAGGTTTCCACCAAATCCATCCTGAGGTTATCTAACCAATCGTTTGACAGGAAGACTTGGGGCTCTGGTAGGTGGTAAGCCAATGCTACATATCCAGGGCTAAATGCAGCATAGCCCTGACCTTCAACATTTCCCATCAACATGGTGTTGTTACTTGTGTGTGGTATAATCCATCTCATCACATCAGAGCAAGGGAACAGCTCTGGTCTGGTAGCCACCTTCATGATGGCGGATTTTTCAATGTTGGCGTAAATGGGTTCTTCCTCGAGACCCATATCTGGGACTTCCCCGCGGGAAATCATCCTGTATATCTCTCCCCACTTATATTCAGGCTCAACCCCCATGACACATTGGGTGTCCTCATAGATATACTCAGTTTTTGTTTCTGCTTCTGGTACTGATACTTCTTCCACTGCTGGGGCTTTCTTCTTCTGCCTTCTAGACATTGTGAATTCCTCCTGCCATGTATAATCATTTTGACATCAAGTAATTCGAATTTGCAGACAATGTGCATCAATTTACCCTTTCTCAAGTATATTATAAATGTGACTAGTCAATAAAATCAAAACATAAGTCTTTCAATATGAATGATGGACTTGTCATGCAGTAATGTGCAATATATTATTGTCCCATGCCTAGTATGGTAAGGTTCAGTGCAACTAATGCAAATATTGTTCATCCCCACAATGTCTTAAGACTATGGATGTGTTATCTCATGATCTAGCCTATATGCATCAAGCCAATCAATCATACTTGTGCCAGGACTAAATCTACATTAAATTGCAATATGCCACTTTCCGCCTGGTAGCGATATAAACAAACTAGTATATTATGTGCAATGTGCAATATTCAGCCATTAATCTATTTCATTATCAAACAGAATGAAGGATAAAAAAACATCAAGCTTATGCCAATCAACACTTTAGCCCTACAGCCCAGCAGACACATCACAAAGGAGACGCATGCGACTGGCAGCGAAAAAATTACATTAAGCTGGTAGTACATTTCACCCTCCTCGACGGGACGTAACCACATTTCTGCACAAGGTATCCTCATCAACACACGACCACGCTATCCCCAATAAACGCAGCTTAATCAGCGACACACCCCTTCTACCCTACTAGGGTTTTGGGTGAAAAAAATCAAAAGGGTCGTGAAGGATGGCGCAAATAACACAGGCTAGGTTCGACCGTGAAGGCGACACTGTCGACTGTAAAAATCCCTTTCAAAAACCTATCCCTCCCGGCCAAATGTAGGTTTGACCCTCTGCCTCGTCGAGGCTGCGAAAAAAAAACGCGGAAGCGAAATGACTAGGGTTTACAGGCTGGGAAAACACCACGAAAATCAATAAACTATCAAACCCCCCCTGCAGTGCCCAAAATCCGACCACCCCCTGTCTATCATGGCCGCGCAGCAAGGTTTGGCGTAGACGGCGTAACGGCCGTCTACGCCTAAACCCTTCAAGTCTTGTGCGCACGATGCAGCGACTAAAAGTGAAAAGTAAACGGCTTAAATGGTTAAAAAACGTCCCCCCTACCCAAGGTCAAGATCAAACCCACTTGAACAAGTTTGAATCCTAGTTGGACGAGGGAAAACACCGGGGACCCCAAACCACGATAAAAAAAAAAAAACCCGCTCAAATGTAATGGGAAAACAAAACGTGATAAAACCTACCTGGCAATCCGGCGAAACGAGCAAGATGATGACGGTTGGAATTCTACCCTCGCCACCTGGAAGCTGGTACACAACAGCTAGATCCTCACGCACTCCCAAGATTGACAACTCAACTCACCGCGACAGTGCTCGACAATAAAACAAAACAATACAAACTCCGAACTGTCGCCCCGTATAAATATAAAAAGTCGCATGTGCGGGAGCTTTAAATCGGACGGGGAGCGAAAATTGTGTCGGGCGACTAGAGCTTTAGTCCCTCCGCAACGGCAGACAATTCTCGGTACTAATTCACCCGCCCAACTAAATATAACGCGTGAACAAAACGACAGTCGGGCGTTGGCAGATACCTTGATCGGATGACCAAGAATCCGAACCCCTCCGCAACGGTGGATGCTCGGAGCACGATGCTATCCGCAACGTAGGAGCAAACGATGGCCAAGCGCTCCGCTACAAAGCCGGCAAACAACAAAACACACATCGGAGCGCCGATGAAAGTCTAAGTCTGAAGTGATCTGCAATTGTGGATGCTTGAAAAGGAGACCTGTCCGCAGCATTGGACGAGGGAGACTTCAAATCCCTCCGACGAAGAATCCAAACCCGCCCGAAACGTCAAAGAATGAAAACTCACGCGCAACGGTTGGAGCGAAAAGGACAGTCCACACCCGGAAACGCTCCGCAACGTCGGAGGGTAGGATCAAATATCTTCCCGCAATGGTGAAGAGGACAAAGACTTAACTCCCGATTGAACAAGGCTTCGAGAGATATGCAAGACGATGACGAATTCAACTAAGGATGGGAATCATTAAAGCATTGAAATGAGCAAGCACCAATCGATTGACAGTAACCCAAAGTGCCGGAAGACGCTTTAAAAACCATAGGCCAAAAATCAATAGGCTGAAATCAAGAAAAGAACTGACTAATTCAAAGTAAAGGAGGGTCCAAAATTTTTTAGAATTTTGGGAAATTGTTGCAGATGCAACAGACTGATTGAGACTTGGGAAAGCAGGTATTTCACAAACCACAAACTAGGTATTGTTGGTTTAGGTCTCATTCACCTAATATTACATCCAACAATCACTTTGAGTATCCAATTTCAACAATTTTCACCATTTTTCCTTAGATCCCATTTTTCTGCTTAAAACCCTAAGGTAAAATTGGGGCTTTTCACCTGGATGCTCAGAATCTCTTGGTGATCGTTTTGAACTCTAATTAACCATCCCACTAAGAGATTCTACCAAGTTTCCCTTGGCTATCTGTTAATTTTCCTTGTTTTATGGTTTCTTGGTCATAGGGACGCCCCTTGGGATCTGTGTTTTCACTGGGTCTAAAGTGTTGGTATCCTCGAATGGTGTAACATCTGAGTTCCCTCATAAGTCTTAGATATCATAGGTCACTGCTTTGGTTGTCTTTCCTCTGCTATATGGAATAGGATCACCTCATGGGGAAACTACAAGGTTCATGATAACAAGTCTTGTCGAAGTTAACTCCTATCAAATTCATAATTAATGCACTATAAAAGACTGCCTTTAAGGCATAAGTAGTGGTGGTGTTAGTGTGAGCCTATCATAAATGCTTGTAAATACTCAAGTGTGTGAATAGATTAACTGCCACCCTTGTAATCATTTCCATGATATATTCATATTCATTGAACATGCAATTGGACAAGATATCCACATGTGGAAATCAATTAAAAAAGGCATGCTACCTGCCCAATGTAACTCATTGTATTGAGATTTTGAAGATTTTAGAGCAAGCTAGAGCTGTTATAGTCACCTGAAGTTGAACTAAGTTACTAGTGAATTACAACCATGGAGATTAATCTGTTTGGCACTAGTACAATATAGGGACATGCTTTCAAGGTCCAACAAGCTATGCCAATTGTTTAATAGTAGTTAAAAGTGGCCTCAATTCAAGTTCCTTTCAATCCTCTAAGGAAGAAAAGAACAACCAATCGACAGGGGAATCATGCAAAACCAACAAAGGGTACCTATGATACTGAAGCTTCTTGATCAAGATTTGCGATAATGGTTCATGGGTGCATTCCACCGCATAATATGGATGCACCCCTTGTACAAATTACGAAGAACACCAAGCATCCAATGGTGGAACCCATTAGTTTGAAAGGTGTTTGAGTGTCTGGGAATATCTTTCCCAAACTTAAGAAGCTATCATTTTTTGATCATGATTTGATGAAGTACCCTAAATTCAAGACACATGACTATAGTGTTGACTGTTTTTCTAGTGGAAGGTGGACCCATCGATCAGGGTATTTTTTATGTACTCTTATAGCATACCTAAATATAGTATTCTAAGTGATAGGTTTAGATTGAAAAAATAATAAATAGAAAGGTAGGCAAAAATCAAATATGAAACATACAATTTACTACTAAAAAATGTAAATTTTGGCAAATATTACAATAGAAAAACATATTTTATGTAAATATAGGCGATATTAGAGTGTAAAAATGACCAAATAATGATTTGTTTTTTGAAAAAATGCCCCAAAAATATCCAATTGGAAAAATTTCACCCCTAAAAATTACCCTAGCATCAAACTGGTGCCTATGGAATAGGCTAGGGGATTGTAGAGCTCAGGTCTTATCTCATTTATGCACTTACCCTATTTTGGATAGATAGTAGAGGTCAATACTTGTGTTAAACAATTGATTATTTGTTTCCATGAAGGTTGCCTGTGGCTAGATTCCAACGTATCTGTGGATTTCAACTTGATTTCCCAAACTATAGGGTTGCACAAGGATGGGGTTGACCCTACGCAATTTTTCACTGGGAAAGAAAAAGATAAAGACATGGCCACTAGGATGAAGGAAAAGTACAATATGACGAGGAACAAGTGGGGGTTTTACATTTCCTCCATTAATGACCAGTCTGTCCTATTTGTAGTGAATGCGTTGGCCATCAAAGTGTTGGGGAAGATGAAGGTGAACCATGTAACTATAGGAGTTATAGCTACGACCGAGCAGTGTGCTGCTAGCATTCAAAAGAATTGGGAGACATTTATACTTAATGAGATTTTGGTTGATTGTGTTAACGCCCAGGAGAGAGGTAATTCATTTACTTATTCTTGGTTTTTTATTTTAATCTCTTTTGTGGCTTAGGAGGAGCTACCAAATTATCAGGGGATGAAGGTGTCTATCCCTTTCTATGGGGTGAGGTATGCTAAATTTCGGTTCTTTGAGAAATGGAGGAGGAAAATAGACAACAATGTCCAATTTAATATGTAAGCCGAGGCACTATGACATGTTGCTGAGAAGATCCCACACTTAGATGCCTCCACTATGGCCCGATATAGAAACATTGTGAGACTTATGGCAGGGCCCTACCATATTTACATCCAGGCGAGTTATGCCTAACATATGTAGTGGTTTGCAACTACATTTAGAATGACCTAGGAGGAAGTTGATGCCATTGTTTAAGAATGGTCAGCTGAGTGGAAATTTCTTGTGATAGATGATAAAATTTCAAAAGAAGAGTCACATATAGAGTAGGAATAGGGGGGAACATATGAGCCGCACTAGAGTGGCCATCACGATGAGGGAGAAGATAATATTCCTACTTCATCCCATGATAGTGATCAAGAATCTAGAGCTACCCCAACGAATCCAGAATTGGGGACCAAGCGTAGGGATGCTACACTGAAAAAGAAAGGGAAGAAGAAACATAAGGATACCATAGACACTACTGCGACTGACCTAACTGATGATGACTTCGACATTATGTTCAACATAATGGATAATGTCGTGGAAGAAAATAGAAAGTTTGCAGAAGAAAAAAATGCTAATTTCTTCTAGGGTGTGACTGACCTAGTCTCCACATTATGGCAAGTTGTTAAAGAGCTGCAAATATCAGCCTCTCCATGAGAAGTTGTCTAGTAGTAAGGCATCCCGAGGTAGGGCCATCAGATGAGCGACCATACAATGTTTCAACTTGAACAAAGGTTTGGGTATTCCAATTAGTTCCCAAAGATATGAACTTTGGAAATGAAGAAATGAACGTGGTAGCATATAATTTGAGTTTCATTAATTTGAACATGTCTATTCTGCTAGTATTCATGTTACATAACATTAAGAAAAGGGTTGTAGAGGAAATCGAGGCTCGAGAGGAGTCTATGTAGGCCATGATGAAAAAATTTAGAAGTAGACCAACTAAACTAGAGAAGGAGTCTTCAAACTTAGACAATGAGAAGAACATTTGAGCTAGGATAAGCAGAAGTTGTAGGAGGTTGTCGAAGATACTCGTCAAGGAGTACCTAAGCTATAATTCTGTAGCTGCTACAACTTTTCTCCCCAAATCTCTTAAACTTTGGGTACCTCCTCATAACTGAATATCGCTTCAGGTTGTTTCATCCTTGATGTTTCTTCGGTCATGCTTTAAGTCTAGATGTTTTGAGCAATTTATATACAGTCTGTTCCCAGAATTTGTTCGCGCTTGATTTCTTGCAGTGGTTCGCATAGTTGGATTTAGTTTTGCCAATTGTCTTTGATAAGCCATCGTTTTGAAAATGAAATGGTCCTTGACTGTTGTTGATTTTTAAAGGCTTTCGAACACTTGATTTTTCTGTCAAATTGGCTGTTTTTGTTCTTTTTCCCTCCACCGTTGCAGCTCCCAAAGCGGTTTAGCGTCTGAAGTCCAAATCACTCCAATGTCCAATTCGTACTTGTCTTCAATCGCTTGCCCGTAGCTTTTACCCTTCCACCGTTGTGGCTGGGAAAGCTATTGAGCTTTCGATTTGAATGTCTTTCGACGTCCGATTAAGCCCTCTCCTGCCTGCGTTTCACATCTTTTTAGCGCTTGTCTTTCCGCCGTTATGGCTGGGAAGTCCTTTTGGTGTCCGACGTCAAAGTCACCCGATCTCCGATGGAGTTTTCTCGCCCACAGCTTTGAATCACACCTCTTAGTCTTCTTTTCCTTCCCGTCATTGTGGCTGAGCCAAGCCTTTGACTTCCGATGTCAGTATCCTTCTGGCTTCCGCCGTGCTGCACCGGGCCATTTGTTTTGTGGAGAAGTCGTTTCAGTTTGTATAATCTGCCGCTCTGTTTTATAGCACAGTCCCAAATGGATAATACATGGGGATTGCTTGTAGGTGTGCATAAGGACTCTGATGCGTGAAGACGTAGAAGAACATTTTAGTAAAAATCGAAACGACACCAACCAGATCACTGAAAGGGCCCTCGAAGCGGAAGACAAGGTCAATAACACTAAAGGCACGAACCTGACTGCTGGTCCGTTACTAAAAGACTCATGAGTGCATACAGACAACTCAGAAAAATACGAAACACTGGGGAGACCGAAAGGTCATGCGTTGGGGGAAACCCAAATGATTTACTATTTTGTTTAAATACTGGAAAGGGAGAAGTTACAAAGGGCTTTTTCCTGGAGAAAATTTTGTAAACTCTTTTGCTTAAAAGAGGAACTACTTCGTTTTACAGTCAGAAAGTGCAACTTTTGCCTGCTGGAGAGAGCGAAATGTGGAATGTATCAATGCGACTAAATGAATAATGTTGAAGAGGAACTATTTCATTTTCAGCTGTGTTTCATTTACTGTGAGAGTATTTAACTTCCTGAACCTATGTTCTCGTTGAATGTTGTTCAGTATTTTGGGATGTTTTCCATTGTGAGTAATAAATGTTGTTCATAAAATAATTGGCTATCTGGTTGTTTAAATATCTGAATTTGTGCGTGTGTCTTGAAAGGAGTGTCAACTAACTGTAACTCTTCATAATGCATGTACACAATGTATTGCTCACTTACAAGTGATAACCCTGCTCCCTAGGGATAGTTTAGGTAGTTAGTTTCTCTTTCGTGTTATCTGTGATTGGGATGCTAGTGAGTCTAAGACGAGAGGTAAGAACCTGTGCATCACTTTGTGACTGCTCCCTGCATCTTATCACCCTGCATGGTTAATTAGGCACTTGCATATCATACATTAAGTCAAAAATTACAAAATTCACGGTGGACCGGGATGCAACCGGTAAAGCCTTTGTTTCGTTACTTTGACCTACGGTAGCCGGACCGTAAACCGGACGGATTCGCTATACCAAACAGTCAATGGGCTAGTTGGGAACGTTGATTGGGGAGAATCCCTAACTGTTGTCACCTGTGAATTTCAGGGCTCCAACATTTTTGGCGCTAGAAGGAGGGCCGCCAGTGTATGGATGGCCGAGGAAACCCATTTTCCCGAGATTATTCCACCGGTAACAGTTCTGAAAGTAGTGGGTTCCATAATCCAATTCTGGAAGAAAGAGAACATCTATATTCTGTTGACAATGAAATTGTTAATGATCTGAGATGACACACCAGGGCATATGTAAAGAATATTGGAGGATTGCCAATCATCCCTGAACTGCCCAGAAGAGAGTATAAAAAAAAGGATCATCCTGAAGCGGAAGGCTTAGTGTTGGTTGGAGATTAGGAAGAGCTTGTAGAAACAACCTTACAGGAGTTTGTGCTACCTTTGAATCAAGAAGGCCCAAGAACCCCTCATAGTTCTCCTGCTCACACTCCAGTTGGTTCACCTCCTCACTCTCCACCCAGACTCATGGCTGGCGTAAACGCAAACCAACCACCTAACCCTCCAAGTCCGCCACCTACATGGAGAGCCAGATCACCCTTAAACCTGACCCCTCCGTTACATGATTTGCCTCAATCCTTTGAAAAGTTGTTGCCTAAATTCAACCCCAATGAGAAGATACTAGTAGATGATCATCTGCAGAGTTTTTGCTTGGAAATAGAAGGAATGAGGGTTGGGGAGCATGAGGATGTAGTCTGCAGAATGTTCCCGCATACCCTTAAGGGAGCTGCAGCATCATGGTACTTTGGGTTGCCTACTAACCCTATCCCTGATTGGGATACCTTCGAAAGAATTTTTAGAAGTAAGTATGCAACTCAAAAAACTCATGCGGCTCTCATGAAGGGGCTGTACGTGTTGAATAAAGAAAGAAAAGAAAAATTGCATAGTTTCACTCAAAGGTTTGCAGCATATCTAAAGAACTTCTATGAAACAGATAAGCCTTCAGACAAAGTTCTTATTGAATACTATACTTCAGCTTTAGGTCCTAATTTGGCCATGTTTACCAAAGGTAGGGCCAAACCTACCTTGACGGAAACTTATGAAGAAGCAAAAGTGGTGGAAGCTGAAAGAGAAAGCATTGAAGACTATCTAGAACAGTCTGGAGAGAAAGGCATAGGAAGAAAAGCCTCATTGTTTACTAAGCCTAAGGAAGAAAAGTCGCCAGATTTGGAAAACATGGCCAAAATGATGCAAAAACTTTCCAACAAAATCATAGATATGGAGAAAGAAAAGGAAGCACAAAATTTTTATAATCCATATTATAAGAAAAGAGAGGATAACCATCAGTCTCAACCTCCTCCTCACAATGCTGCATCTATGAATTTAACAGAGGTAGGCTTGGACAATTTTTGCACTTTCCACCAATAGCCACACTCTGAAAAGAATTGTCCTCAATGGATTAATTCGATGACATTGGTCATGAATCAACTATTAGATTCTAGATTAACAGAAGAGGGAGAAGAAGAAAGAAAAGATACTTCTACTTCTACTTCCACTAAAGAGCAGGAAGAAGAAACCATGGCTTTATGGAATTCTGTCTCGTTATTTGACGCTGAAGAAGAAAAGACTCAGGGGTACAAGGACGTTGTGGAAACCAACGTAGCCACAAGGAGCCAAGGGACTGTTAAAGAAGACAGTCTTATACTCCCAAAGATTAAGAGGTTATATAGAAATATTAAGAAGAAATTTCAAAATAACTCCTTGGCTGATAAAGTTACAGAATTCACTATTAGTTGCCAAAGTCCTAGACAGAATGATACAACGGCCAAGCCAAATGAAGGTAAGGAGAATGTTGATAGGCCTCATCCCACGGAAAAACAGATGGATTATGACATTGTGGAGGATTTAAAGAAGATAAAGGCGAATGTTCCACTATTCAAGATGTGCAAAGTGCCGTAGCAAAAAGAAAGGCTGTTGAAAGCCCTTGAAGCATCAGATGAGAATACGCCCACTAACAATCAACCAGAAGAAGAAGAAGAAGAGATCGGAGAGACCAGCAGTGAAGGTAAGTCCAAGCACAAGCATCCACCTTTCCTCCTTACTTTTGAAATCTTTAACTACAATGTACATAATTGCTTGTTAGATTCAGGGGAAACTATTAATGTCATGCTGATATCTGGCTGTAAAAGAATCAATGGACAGCCTAAGCCATCTCCGTGGAGAGTAGTTCAGTTGGACAGGACAGATGTGAAGGTAATTGGTGAGATGGAAGATGTCCTAATCCGTCTAGCCTCAAATGATAAAGTATGCCAGGTCATTAATATCGTGGTGGCTGATATACCGGATGCGTACGGCCTAATCCTGAGCAGAGATTGGTCGGCCAAACTTAATGGATATTTCGCTTCTGATTGGTCTCATCTGTGGTTTCCATACAAAGGAAGCTCGAATCAGATTAAGATTTTAAGAGAGCCTCATATGAAATATAACGTCACTCAGCTGGATGAGAAGAATGTACTGGTGGATTCTGTCTTGGGAAACTATTTTATTGAGCTAGAACCTGGGAATTATCAAGTGGAAGAAGCCAGCAACACATCTGACACCCAGCTTGATCTCCTTCAATTCTCACAGGCTGATGATATTGACTGTAAAATAGTAGGCTTAGCAGTAGGAATAGATTCGTTTTTAGTAGTTGATGATTTTTGGACTTTATTTTTTGATGGCTATAAGACATTAGAAGGGTTAGGGGCTGGCTGTGTCCTGATTGACCCACAGAAGAATAAACATTTCCTTTCATGTAGATTAGAGTTTGAGTGTACTAATAATACTTCTGAGTACGAAGCATTGGTGCAGGGACTAAAGAAGGAAATTGAATTAAAGGTAAGTAATCTAAAAGTTTTTGGGGATTCTGAAATTATTGTGAAACAAATCCGGAATCAGATACATTGTATATCTCCTCACTTAAAATCTTACCAGAATGAGGTATGGGATTTGCTGAAATATTTTAATGCATTTAACATTATTTCAATTCCAAGATTAAAAAACACAGCTGCTGATCTGTTGGCCACATCAGTCACTAGACTCGTACCCACTAATAATCGATGTTCTGTCGAACTGCTTTTCAGGTCCTCTGTACCTGATATGATTACGAACCTATGAGTGTTCGATGATGACCAGTAGATCATAGAATGTTTAGCGAATGATGAGGTGTTTAAAGGAGCGATCATAGATGATGAAGAGCATCAGGCTGAGATGAAATACGATAATTTCATTTCTAAAGGAGTCAGAACGTTGGAAAAAATGTTCGATTTAAATGAAAATTTCAGAAGACCGCCCAATGTGAAGACCCACAGCTCCTCTCTGCAGTTTGAGTTGATTAATTTAGGGTCTGAAACAAATCCTAAGTTCGTGAATCTCGGCAAATGTTGTTCACCAATAGAAAGAGACAAATTCATCAGTCTATTTAAACAATATAAAGATGTTTTTGCATGGACGTACGAAGATTTGAATATGACACCAGCATCATCAAGCATGTTGTCCCCATTAAAACAGGCGTCAAGCCATATCAGCAACCTTTGAGGAAAATGCATCCGAAATTGGAACCGCTGATTCAAAGTGAAGTGAAGAAGTTATTGGACGCAAGAATCATCTTCAAAGTCAGACACTCTGAGTCTGTATCAAATATGGTACCAGTAAGGAAAAAGTCTAGAGAAATCAAACTCTGCGTGGATTTCAGGAACTTAAACCGTGCATCAGATAAAGATAACTATCCTGTGCCACCCATGGAGCAGCTGCTACAGATGGTTTCAGGCTCTGAACTGTTTTCATTATTAGATGGTTTCTCTGGCTACAATCAAGTATTAGTAGCCGAAGAAGACAGATTAAAGACACCGTTTAGAACTAAATGGGGAACCTTTGCCTATAGAAGGATGCCTTTTGGGATGATTAATGCAGGAGCGACATTTCAAAGGGATATGGACATAGCTTTCCGTGGATTGATTGGATGAAGTATTGTAGTGTACCTTGACGACATTACAATATTCTCAAAGAAAAGAGAAGAGCACGCATTTCACTTAAAGCAAATTTTTGAGTGATGTCGGAAATATGGCATCTCCCTCAATCCTAAGAAATGTGTGTTCGCTATCATGGAAGGCAAGTTGTTGGGTCACATAGTTTCGAAGAAAGGAATCTCTATAGATCCAGAAAGAATCAAGGCCATTGAACAAATCCCCTTTCCCCACAATAAGAAAGGGATGCAATCTTTTATGGGAACTATAAACTTCGTGCGAAGATTTGTCCCTGATTTTGCTCAGATGGTTCAGCCACTGTAGTAGATGGTGAAACAAAATGCACAATTTAAGTGGACTAAAATTGAAAAGAATGCTTTCAGTAAAATCAAGACTGATGTTACACATGCGCCCTCCCTGAAAAGACCAGACTTTGATAGAGACTTTATTCTGTATACATTTGCATCCGATGATTCATTGGCAGCTGTGCTCACCCAAAAGGAAGAAGGGGGGGATGAATTCCCAATCTCCTTTATGAGTACTGGTCTACAAGGGGCTGAATTAAACTACCCAGCCATTGATAAGCAATCTTACGTAGTATTTAAGGCAGTGAAGTAATTCAGGCCTTATATATTAAAAAATCGAACCAAGGTAATAGTCCCCTACCCAACTGTAAGATCCCTTCTCATACAGAAAGAGTTAGGAGAAAGGAGGGGCAACTGGGTAACAGCTCTTCAAGAATACGACCTTGAATTCAAACCAGCCTCTATAGTTAAAGGACAAGGATTGTGCAAGATGATGACTGAAAGTGGGAACAATGAAGAGCAAGCATGGGAGGATGAGGCCAAATTACATGTAATGGATGTATGTCCTTTGTTTACAGCTCCCAAGTCTTGGTATAGAGACCTTGTGCATTACCTCCAGTTAGGGCTATTGCCAGAACATTGGAATTCCAAGCAAAGAAGAGCGTTGCATCTTAAATCGGCCTCCTATCAACTTGTTGAAGGAGTATTATTCAGAAGGAATTATGACGAGGTTCTCCTTAGATGCTTAGAAAAAGAAGATGCAAAGAAAGTAATGTCAGAATTACATGACAGTCCTGCTGGGGGACATTATTCAGGAGACACTACAGCCCACAAAATCCTCAGAGCCAGTTACTATTGGCCTACACTCTTCAAGGATGCACATGCACATGTCAGGAAATGTGATATTTGCCAAAGATGTGATGGAAGACAGCCTAAAGAAGCAGCACCCCTAAATCCTATGATAATCATGGAACCATTCGAGCAATGGGGGTTGGATATTATTGGAGAAATAAAACCTAATTCTTCTCTCCAACACAAATACATTCTGACTGCGACTGATTATTTCACTCGCTGGATTGAAGCTGTCCCGCTGCGCAAGATAAATGAAGACGAAGTCATCAGCTTTCTGCAAGATCATATCATGACCAGGTTTGGAGTTCCAATTTCGTTAGTCTTTGATAATGCTAAATACTTTTCATCAATTAAATTAACTGCTTTCGCTCATGATAAAGGAATAAAATTGCATTATTCTGCTAACTACTATCCACAAGGGAATGGCCTGGCTGAATCCTCTAATAAAAATCTGATTAGAATCCTAAAGAAGAATGTAATAGAAAACCAAAGGAGTTGGCACTCAGCACTACCAAACGCCCTGTGGGATGATAGAGTCACCCCCAAGTCTGCAATAGGAGTGTCACCTTATACCCTTGTATATGGTAAAGAAGCCATTCTTCCTCCCAACATCATGCTACCATCTTCCATACTAGCTCAAGAGTATAGAGGGTCTGATGACGAAGTTTTATAGATAAGAATATATAATCTCCTGAAAGCAGATGAAGCTAGATCTAAAGCCAAAGAACGCTTTAAACAATAACAAGAGTCAGTTAAGAGATGGTTTGACAAGCATAAAGCTAGGACAAAAGACTTTGAAGTAGGAGACTTAGTCCTCAAATGGGATCACCCCCATGATGAGAAGGGAAAGCATACCAAATTCCAGCAGTTGTGGGTAGGCCCCTTTCAGATTGCAGCTAAGCTTGGTCCTTCTACTTACAAGTTGCAAGATCTGCAGGGGTGGGAGGAGAACCTCCCGGTAAATGGTTTGGTTCTCAAGCCTTATTTTTCCTGAGTTGTTCGATTTCTTCTGTCTTGTGTATAAATAATCCGTCTGCTAGTCTTTGAGTCATGTTTTCAGTTTGCTTTAGTTTGATTTTTCTTGTTTTCAATAAAGGGGATGAACCTGCGGTTGCATGGGGAACATCCAAATTTTTGGGAGTAATAAACGGTTTAGTGATCAGACTATGGGTTGCTGTTTATATTAAAGATTTCTTCCAGCTTAGTCGTTTTCTCGAATAATTCTGTGTGCATTGAATTCCTGCTTAATCCCCATGTAATAAACCGGATTCAGAGAGTCTGGAACACTATGTTGGGGCTCCATCCATGTTACATTTAAATTGTCCTAAGGAGCGACAGCAGAAGACCCATGGAAAGGGGCAAGGTGAACAGTATGTTAAACATAAATGACCCCATGCCAAGAAACGAATGCCTAAAGGTAAATAAAGTGTAAAAAATCCTACAAAAGCATCATAAATCAAAGTAGGTGCTGAGTCATAAGTACTAAATTGCCAAAAGATCCTCTCCGTCTGTGAGCTGAAACTTGAAGTACACCACTCACACAAAAGGACACTATGGGATAGAGGATCCTGAATTAAAATTCAATAAGACAGGAATATAGAAGGACTCATATGAAAAGGGACAAAAGTCCAAAAGCATGAAAAAGTGCTGAAATGGCATGGGGATGAGGAACAAACAAATATTTCTGTTTACCATATGCTACAATCCTGTGGTGTCCAAGCTATCAGCTACCTGAAGACAAAGGTAATAATGAAACTCATCTTCTGGCCTCGACAGAGTTATCTGGACTTGAAAATCTTGGTTTCCACTTTCCCAAATTGGACTATTATCAATGATGGAAGGTACACACTGCCGACAGTCGAGAAATCCAGATAGCTGGAAGAATTCAAAAGGATGCATTTGTTGTTAAATAGTCTGTCACTCAAATATTAATTGCCCAGAGATCTAGGTTCACCAGGTAATCGCCAGTTGTTGCTGCTGCAACTTTTCTCCCCAAATATCTTAAACTTTGGGTCCCTCCTCATAACTGAATATTGCTTTAGGTTGTTTCATCCTTGATGTTTCTTCAGTCATGCTTTAAGTCTGGATGTTTTGAGCAATTTATATACAGTCTGTTCCCAATTGATTTCTTGCAGCGGGTCGCATAGTTGGGTTTAGTTTTGCCAATTGTCTTTGATAAGCTATCGTTTTGAAAATGAAATGGTCCTTGACTGTTCTTGATTTTTAAAGGCTTTCGAACACTTGATTTTTCTGTCAAATCGACTGTTTTTGTTCTTTTTACCTCCGCTGTTGTGGCTCCCAAAGCGGTTTAGCATCCGAAGTCCAAATCGCTCCGACCTTCGATTTGTACTTGTCTTCAATCGCTTGCTCGTAGCTTTTACCCTTCTGCCGTTGCAGCTGGGAAAGCTATTGAGCTTTCGATTTGAATGTGTTCCGACGTCCGATTAAGCCCTCTCCCGCCCGTGTTTCGTATCTTTTTAGCGCTTGTCTTTCCGCCGTTACGGCTGGGAAGTCCTTTTGGTGTCCGACGTCAAAGTCACCTGATCTCTGATGGAGTTTTCTCACCCACAGCTTTGAATCGCGCCTCTTAGTCTTCTTTTCCTTCCCGCCGTTGCGGCTGATCCAAGCCTTTGACTTTCGATGTCAGTATCCTTTTGAATTCCGCCGTGGTGCACCAGGCCATTTGTTTTGTGGAGAAGTCGTTTCAGTTTGTATAATCTGCTGCTCTGTTTCATAGCACAGTCCCAAATGGATAATACATGGGGATTACTTGTAGGTGTGCGTAAGGAGCTGATGCGTGAAGACGTAGAAGAACAGTTTAGTAAAAATCGAAATGACACCGACCAGATCACTGAAAGGGCCCTCGAAGCGGAAGACAAGGTCAATAATGCTAAAGGCACAAACCTGACTGCTGGTCCGTTACTAAAAGAATCATGAGTGCATACAGACAACTCAAAAAAATACGAAACGCTGGGGAGACCGAAAGTTCATGTGTTGGGGGAAACCCAAACGATTTACTGTTTTGTTTAAATACTGGAAAGGGAGAAGTTACAAAGGGCTTTTTCCCGGAGAAAATTTTGTAAACTCTTTTGCTTGTAAGAGGAACTACTTCGTTTTACAGTCAGAAAGTGCAACTTTTGCCTGCTGGAGAGAGTGAAATGTGGAATGTATCAATGCGACTAAATGAATAATGTTGAAGAGGAACTATTTCGTTTTCAGCTGTGTTTCATTTACTGTGAGAGTATTTAACTTCCCGAACCTATGTTCTCGTTGAATGTTGTTCAGTATTTTTGGGATGTTTTCCACTGTGAGTAATAAATGTTGTTCATAAAATAATCGGCTATCTGGTTGTTTAAATATCTGAATTTGTGCGTGTGTCTTGAAAGGAGTGTCAGCTAACTGTAACTCTTCATAATGCATGTACACAATGTATTACTCACTTACAAGTGATAACCCTGCTCCCTAGGGATAGTTTAGGTAGTTGGTTTCTCTTTCGTGTTATCTGTGATTGGGATGCTAGTGAGTCTAAGACGAGAGGTAAGAACCTGTGCATCACTTTTTGACTGCTCCCCACATCTTATCACCCTACGTGGTTAATTAGGCACTTGCATATCATACATTAAGTCAAAAATTACAAAATTCACGGCGGACCAGGCCGCAACCGGTAAAGCCTTTGTTTCGTTACTTTGACCTACGGTAGCCGGACCGTAAACCGGATGGATTCCCTATACCAAATAGTCAATGGGCTAGTTGGGAACGTTGATTGGGGAGAATCCCTAACTGTTGTCGCCTGCGAATTTCGGGGCTCCAACAAATTCCTAAAGAGTTCCCCCCTTAGGCCAATTTATTGAGACTTGGGGAAGTCATTACCGAATCCCTCTAGAAATTTGATGAGTTGGGGGCTAAATTAGTTCCCAACACACCCATTAAGGTGACTAAACAATGACAACAAGATGTTCAAGGGGTCATCCAAGAAATAAAGCAACCTGAAGCATATTGTGCAAAGGCGCATGAGGAGGTATCTCATACTTGGTGAGCCTGATTAGAGGATGCGAAGCTGTAGGAAATCAAAAGAAAACTAGGTGCAACTCAAGACAGTATGGATAACCTGCGAATCTCACTGTAGTCTCTACCGCCAATTGAGAGAATGAGGAAGGATACCGAAAACAAAGCATTGCAACAACATATTAATGAGCTGAGGGTTAAACAACACAAGTATACAGAGTGGGTGAAGGAACTTCATACTGAATCTAAGAAGGTTTCTAAAATAATTAGACAATAGCATATGGAAATTAAGGAGGCCATGATGGTGACCATGGAAAGAAGTGCAAAGAACATTACTCTTGGTATCATCGAAGAAGCCACCAAGTTGCAGCAAGATGTTTAATGTCGAGTCAAGGGGGTCAAGAATATCTATGTGGATTTCCATTTGAAGATGAATAGAATGGAATTGTTGGCCTCACCTCTGGTCAACTCAAGTTCAGACCCTTTGTTCGTCAACAAGACCCAAAATATTGACCCGACAGAGGAGAAATCCGTCAGCAACACCTGCGACGGAGATGAAGTCTCAGCTGGCATATCTTATGGTAAGTTCTAGAACTAGGTTTCTACAGTTATGTCGGGGATTTCACTCTACAAGTATATCAGTTGACTCGACTGAAACCGAGAATTATACTTCTGTTCTCATACATTCATTCAAGATAACCATCTACCATTCCATTGACGTATATGCCAACATAATCATAAAGCATTAACATATGTTAAATCAATAGAGGTTCGACACATATATAAGTTCATTCACCATTAAATCTGTGTGACACATTTATATAGGATTATTTATATTAAACACGCATTCGACACAACATAAACATTAATACATAGAAATACATTAGGCGAATTTTTGAGGTCTAGAATGGGCCTCAAAACAAAAATGTACTATCAAAATCAAGTTTAAAAGAACCAATCACATTCCATAGAATGACATCATCAATTATAGTTGAGGTGTCATTACTTGAGTTAAAGATACTAAGTTATCAAATTCTAAATGGTGGACGACAACCCAGAATTAAACATACTTATAATGAAAAAAGTACTCATAAATTATATATTAATATAATATATATATATACTTATTACTCTTAAAATATTTATATATACTTAAAAGTGTTTATAAAACAAAGTATTTTAAAATATAATCCTTCTTTAAATATAAAATATAACTCAAACTTAATTTCAAATTCAAAATTCACACGTACTTTCCTATACTACATGAAGTCACTTCAAAATTCACAAGTATTTTTTCTCTATAACACAAATTCACATGTAATAGGCTAGTTTATAATATATATATATATATATATATATATATATATATATTGTTTAGAACATATAAAATGTTTAGAACATATAATGAAAACTAGGCGTTACATTTCCTACAACAAACCTGGTATATAATGTAGGATGAATACATATTTAAAATTAAAGTCAAATTAATATAATAATGTTTATAGTATTATTATGAAAATATATTTAAACTTTATAATATAAAAATATATATACGTAATTTAAAATTCAAAATTTTAAGTTTGATAGTATTAAAATATTTATAGTAAAATTTAAGTTTAGATTATAGTTAAATTAATTAATTTAAAATTTAATTTATAGTAAAATTAATTTAATGTATAAATATAAAAGTTTAAAATGTATTTAATTAATATAGGTTAAAGTGAGTTTTAACGACTATAAATTTGAATTATATAAATAATTATTTAGTGAATTTAGTCAGATTTAATTTGAGTTTATAATTCAAAACTAAATATTTTACTAAAATATTTTAGTTTATTTTGTTTTATAAGTACTTTATTTTCATACATTTATATATGTTAAGTATTTTTATTTCTAGTAACATCAAAGATAGTTTTTTTATTAATTTTATTTCTAGACATATTTTCAATTTAACTTAACCATATTTTTATTAATTTTATTTCTAGACATATTTTCAATTTAACTTAACCATAGCTACATAGATTGTAGTGTAAGAGATGAGTTGTAGGCATACCTTCCCGAAAAAATGACAAACTCATAATATCTTATTATATCTCTTATGAGGCCCATTTTAGACATTAAAATTCCCCTAATGCAAGATATAACATGGAAACCCATCAGGGAAAAACCACAAAGATGCTCTTTATCTAGCATGCGAATTGGTTTGGCACCGTTGGTCTGTGCACTCAGCTTGCAAACTCTTCTTTTGATCTTCTTTACAGTTCATACATTCATATCTCATCTCATGCTCTCTGGTTTTGCTCTCTCTCTCTCTCCATGAATGGTCGATCTGTACATAGCCTGTATCGATGCCCCAATTAAGACACTCTCTTTGTTATTGATCTTCAACCCACTCTAACGACCAAACCAGACACAACTTGGGTCGATGCTTTTTATAAGATTTTCCATTTTTACAATTCTTGATTCAAGCGTTGACTAACCCTCAACTGTCAGTTGGCAGACTGTCTTTCTATTTCAATACATTCAGTTATATAAAAAAATAGACACTATCAACCCAAAATACAATCATACTTTATTACTAAAAGAAAGCTTTTATTCTAAAGAACTCTTCCTGCAAAATCAATCGAACTTTGCATTTCGACTTGCTTTATTCCTATTCTGTAGTGGTTCTTTCTATCGTGGTTGCTTTTGTCGCAACTTCATTTGTCCCAGATTCTTCCACCACAACTTCTTCCATTGCATGACCAGAATATTCATCTTTTCGAGTAGAATTCTGTCTTACTTTTCCTAGGGCCAACAGGTCCCCAACACTCACATGTACCTCATTCCGAGCCACATTAGTTTGAGATCTCCATTAGTGAGACCTTGCTTTGAAAATATTGAAGATTTTCACTACTTGTTCAGTTTCCTATTGCACGTTTGCTTCAACTATCTTCAGGTTTTCCACAAGTTCAGAATTGATGTGTTCCAAAGTTATTAGTCCTGCCAAACCCAAGGCTTTTCGTACCTTTTCATATACCAGTTGAATGAGACCTATACCTTTCTCTACTTCCACTTGAAGTTCTGCGACCCGGTCGGTTCTCTTTTCCTGTTGTGTTTGCAATTTCGCTACTTCGTGCTGTAGTTTCTTCATGTCAGATGCATTTCCCATTTTCTCTACTTTTGACTACTTCTTTAGATCATTCTTCAGTTTGTTGAAGTCCGTCTCAGCAGTATGCAACTACTCCATTATTGGTTCCAATTAATCATCATTGATCAAAGCTTCCTATGACTCATAAACTTCATCGTAGCCTTAGTTGTTTCTTTTCTTCATTATGCCTGTACCTATGGAGGTGTACTCGTCTTTATTTGTAATTCCAAATCCACGATCCACTTAAGGAGGTTCTTTGCTACTTCTCCAAGTCGAAATACCTTTGCTTCTGAAAACATTTCTATTGTAATGCCTTCATCTGTAAAGATGCTACAAGCCATTGTAACAACCACATCTAGTTGATGTATGTTCGTATGCAACATTTTTTCTTTCTACTTTGTATCTTGGACTGTTTTCTTCAACTTATTATCAATTTTCTGTGAGGATTTGACCTGATTAACCAACACAACATCCCTATTCTTGATTTCTGCTACTTCGACATTTTTAATGACATGCACTTCATACATAGGTAGCGTAGAAAAATCCATAGTGACATGACCAAAGTTCTTGACCATGGTATTCAACTCTAGTGTGCCTAAGTCAATTGCTTGACCCAACAATCAAATTTTTATTGGCGAACTTGGCGTCGACGATTCCTCGTCAGGTCACTCATCATAGGGTTATGCTGCTTGTCAATTATGTTTGTCTTTCACCCATTTTTCATTAGTTTTGATTGGCAACTTCTGCCATTGTTTCTATCAAAAGGGTGTAATCATCATTGGTGAGGCTGACAACTACAGATGAGGTCAACCTTCCTCTTCTTCCATCTCTTCTCAGACTTCTCTGAGTGCTTTCTCTTGTCCATCTAGTTGGGTTGCGGCGGATTCATCTTGAATATGAGGGGGAGACCCTTATGGAATTTCTTTTGCTGGTGGATCTCCTCTCTGGTTTCCATTCTTCTTTGTCGAGGGGCCATCCTATCATGACTCTTCTTTTGTATATAGATGATGATCTGCAATAGGAAATTTCCACTCTACTAGCCAATCTTGAATAATTGCACCAATTTCAGCAAAAGAGAGCTGAAACTGCATTGCAAGCCATTGGTGCTGCGGATATTGTTAAGACTGCAAAAAGATGTGATGTGACCCAAACGAGATTATGATAAAATTTCAAAACCTTTGACGGTTTTCTTGATTAGTTTAGCCTACTTCCTAATATAATACTTAAGGCCCTCTCACTGTAAAAAGAATTCAACATTATTATCTCTTTTTCACTCAGGTTTCTATTTATTGAACCAAATATTCTAGTATCGAGCTCCTCAGCATGGGACTGGCACATCTACCCCTTGGTAGTTTGGTGGGTTTTCCCATGCGATAAAATAAATCAAAATTAAAATAAATTAAAATTAGTAAACAAGAATAATGAAATGTGATACCTTTTTCCTTTACTTCTTTCGCATCTGCTAAGAGTTCATTTAGTAGATAGGTCGACTAGTTGAGCTAGACACCTGCTGTGCAATGCTCTTCCACACAAATTGTTTCAGCGATACATTGGTTTGGTCGCATTTTTTTGAGCAACTTTCTAGATAATACTTTATCTGTGAACCAAACAATAGTATCATTGATGGAGGCGATAACAAATCCTCTCTTGTCTCTTACTAGGTTGTATTTATCTTTCATCTTATTTGTCAATGTTGTATCATAGTCTTTCTCAGTGAAGAATGGTGCTGCGTTGAATCCTGCCAGAGGGAGTCCTATAATTGATGATATCAACTCACTGTCCATTAAAATATTTTGGTCTATCCATAAACAACCACCATGGAAACATATGAGCAACTGCTTGACGCAAGCATTCACTTCTGCTGTGTGGACAAATTATGGCTTGTGCATTAGTGACAGTAGTCCATATTTATCCAGTCCTCATGCCCATTCCATTGGAACAATGTCAATAGGGCCATCCTCTATTTCTTAGACAATAGTCATATATCTATCCATCACCAGTTCTGGGAATTCGTTGTTAGTTTTTCTATATCTTATTACCTTAATTAGGATTATTGTGTGAAAGAATAACAAGTACAACAAGATGCATAAGATATAACATATACACAAGACATCAAGATTTTCACCGGGGAAACCATAAAGGAGAAAACCTCACAAAATTCCTCAGAATACTACAGTCACAACAACTATGTCATAAGATGATCAAACCCAATAATAAAAATTATTTAACATTTATCTATCTCTCCTCCCTTATCTCTATCTCTCTCTCATGCAAACTTGAGTGAGTATGAGGTGTGTATAAATGAGGGAGAGCGCCTCCCCTCTTTATACTAATCAAGTGAATGACCTTTTACATGACTGGTATGACCTGTAACCCTAACAAGGCTGAATTATCCTAGAGAGACTCCAAATACAAATTACATGATGTTATAGTCGGGACTATTTCCCTGACTTACAATGGAGTTTGTACCTCAAGGTATAGACACAATAAAGACATCCTGCAAGGAGGAAAACACATCTCTAATGGGGGCACAACAACATAAAATGATAATATACATCCAAATATCTTTCGAAGTTACAAATACATCAACACTCCCTCTTAACTAGGAAGGTATTATCTCTCTCCAACAATCATAAACACATCTGGTCAAGTCTTCATTGCAGAGTTATCATCACAGAGTCATAGATTCATCATCATATATGCTTCCATCATCATACTCTTATTGATGATCAAACGATACTATCTGTCATAGGAAGTTTCTACAGAGACAACCCTTTTTCATGTTGCATGTAGGACTAATACTAATTCAGGTCTTCATCACATCTCAAGTAAGCCATCACATAGGAATTTTTCAGGCCCTTTTTTGCATTTCCACAAGAATAACTTGCATCTCCAACTTATGTCTCATCATATACAGATTATATCTTTTGTCCTGCACAAAAAAAATAAAACAGAGCAGAAATCAGATGCATACCACTTGCATTCTATCACCATAGAAGTAAGTAAGTGTATTTTCACGTCATTAAGACAATATGCAACTTCTAATATGCGATAATCACCTAGGAGCACACTCAACGCATTAGGTTTTCGCACGGTCAACCTACGTTCTACTAGCAAAGGAGAATCGCCTATGTGCACCTCACGTGCTTCGTGACCTTATCATCTAAACATGGGAACACACACACACACACACACACACACACATATATATATGTAAGGACTGATTACAACCAAACAACCTATTACATAAGGACTTTTACGTTCTAGGTTAACCTTAAGGACTTATTACATTTGAAAAACCTGCATCTAGGATCTTTTTCGTTCAGACAACCTTCGGGGCATATTACACCCATGTAACCTACGTACCACCCTAGGGATATTTTTACACTCAGAAAACCCACATGACTTATTACATTTGAGTAACATGTGTAGCACGTCAAGGCTCATATTTACACTTGAATAACCTGTCTCAGGCCTGATTACATCTAAGGATAATCTGCGATCTTAAGCAGGACTGATTACATTCGAGGACAACCTACATGATTGATTATGTCCAAGCATCCTACCTCATGAGGATTTTTCCTGCTCGGAAAACCTTTCTCATTTCCCATGTGAGATATCATACATATGTGTATTCTGGCCTCTCACTATTTCTAGCATAGAAACATATCAGGATTGATTACATCCAAGGATAACCTGCGAGCTTCACCAAGACTGTTTACATACAAGGACAACCTGCGAGCTTCGCCAAGACTGATTACATACAAGGACAACCTACATGATTTATAACGTCTGATCAATCTACGATCTTCACCAGGATTTTACACTCAAACAACCTGTCTATCTAGCCATGCTAAGAACACATCACTCCCTCTTTTGAGGGGTCTCATTCTGGATCACACCAAGTCTTTCTCTGAAGTACTTGGAATTCACTCTGGCTAGAGGCTTGGTCAACACATCGACTATCTGCTCATCCATTTCACAATATTGGAGCTTCACTGCTAGTCTTTGCACAACATCCTTGATATAGTGGAACTTGACCTCGATGTGCTTCGACTTGTCATGGAACATAGGGTTTTCTGACAGCTTCATGCAACTTTGATTGACGCAGAAGATACAAGTCACATCCAACTAGACAAAAAACAAGTTCGATAATAGCTTTCACATCCACACTTCCTCGCAGATAACCGAGAAAGAGAGAACATACTCTACCTCGACTATACTTAGCGCCACACATGATTGCTTCCTGCTGAACCAGGAGATCATGCCAGATCCCAAACTGAAGCAAAAATCTAAAGTTTTGGTCTTGTCAGTGGTGCTACCTATCCAATACAAATCAACATAGCCATGTAGGTTAATATTATGATTCACATCATATTAGAGGCCACAATCTATTGTACCTTTTAGGTACCTTAGTACACGATTTGTAACTATTAGGTCAACATATCTCAGATCCATTAAGAACTGGATTAGGTTATTCATTGCAAAGCATATGTTTGGCCTCATATTTTTTAGGTACATCAATGAGCCAATCATCTAATGATACATCGTGGAATCAACTGAATCAGATGAAAAATTACTGAGAAGTTTCAAGTTAGATTCCATAAGTGTGGCTATTTCCTTGTAGTCCAACATTCATAATCTTTTTAGAATCTCTACTGCATACTTTCCTTGACCAAGGAATATCCCATCTGCACTTTGCCACACCTCCATGCCTAAAAAGTAGTGATTCATACCTATTTCTTTCATATTAAACTCTATATCAAGTCTCATCCTCGCATCTTTAATGGGTTCCTCTTTTCCTGTTAGGAACAAATCATCGACAGATAGTAGGAGCATTATTGGTATTTCATCTTCAACCTTGAAGTAAAGGTTGGGAATATTTAGTGCTAGACCCTATATACATCCATCACAACCCACTAGAACTCACCTCCCATCAACATGAACAACAAAAGGAATTTGACTCCTTTCTTTTCTCAATAGTCCCTTGGGTTATGCTCATTCCATTCTAGTTCTCTGACACAAGATGTTTAGGAAGTCTCTATGCCAGGGCTCTAGGGATATCCTTTGCATGATAGGTTTTCTCAGGAACAATATGAAATGGGTGATGGATATAGTGAATGACTAAATCCCTGATGAATGAACCTCTAACTAATTTCTCACATTGTATATGCATGGATTTAATGCTCCATGTGGCACTCAAGAGGATATGGATTTTTTTCTCTTAATCCCAACTTAGGATATAATAAAGTTAAGGATAATAAATCCACTCTCATAACATGCCTTTAGGAAAATCAGGGTAAATTTATTATATAAGGTTTTTAAGGAACGAATAATAAATTAGATTAATAATCCACTATGGTCATCTTCCCCTTAAGCCTCCTTTCTCATTTCCTCCACTAATAGAATAATATCCCTCTCAATGTTTGAGCAGAAATGGAAGATGCTTGAACTTTAAAATGTTTCTTTAATAATTGATCACAACATCTGTTAATATCTGATTCAATCACATAAGACACAAGAAGTACCTTGGGAAAACCCTCCAAATTCAGAGGATGAAAAATCCAACAATCCTTTGAGTACGATAGATAATTGTAGAGAATGATTTTCTATACATGAGCATATTTCTCATAAGATATAAGAATAGAGAAGAGATCAAATAGGAACATTGTCTAAGCCTTTCCAAGTGCATAAAACTTTAGTAACAATCTTATTCATTCATACAAAGAGAGGTAGCGAATGGTTGCATGCCTTTGTGCACTATGAACACTGTGTGCACTACTCATACATTAACCTTTTCCACCTTCCTTGACTTGGTTCCAAGTTTTCACCTTGACATTCTCTCCCATGTAGTAGATATGTGCCTTCCTTCTTTCACTAAGTGTTAACTGTCTTTAATTGAATTTGAACTTAATGAACCGAATTGAACTTATTGAAGTGAATGTGAACTCATTGAACTAAACTCAATCATCAACTAACTGATTGGACATTAGTTAGGAGTTTAACTAAATGTCTTTAGTGCTTCACAATCAGTGCCATCCATGAACAAACACTTCCATAAATTAAGGAGTAGATTCCTTATTTATATGAAAATTGTTTTTAAATAACTGAGACTTAACTGATGTCTTTTAATTTGAGTTCACTGAAGGTATGGAATGGGAAATTCAAATCCTTACTCTTTCTATATGCTGATCTCATTTATCATTAGTTAACTACTGGCTGGTCCATATATGTATTATTTAATTAATCATCTTATCATATCATACTCAGAAGAATTGTTTCATACGAATGATCATATGTATTACCGCGGGTCATATATTCATATGCTAATGTAATTCACTCTGGGGGTAGCTAAGCCTTATAGGAGACTTATAGCACCTAGTGACCATGACTAGAAATACACCACATAGTATATCCACATGACTTGATACAACACAAGTCTATACTTTGATTAAAACACAAGTCTATAGCATTGATACAACACAAGACCAGTCTTGATACAACACAAGAATCCACTCTTAATACAACACAAGATTCCGATCTAGATACAACACAAGATCACGATCTTTATACAACACAATATCACCGTACATGCATCTTTCATGAAGAGGAATTGATACAACAAAGTGTCCTAGATTGATACAATAGAAGCTTCCTTAATTTTATACAACATAAGTTCCTAACTCGATACAACACAAGTTTCTTAACTTGATACAACACAAGTTTCATACTTGTTACAACAAAAATCTATTGGAGAATAACTCCTAATGATGTACATTTAACACTCCCTCTCATCGAGGGAGACATTCTTTGCCATACCAAGCTTATCTCAGAAGTGTCTAAAATTTTTCAGAGATAGAGGATTTGTCATCACATCTGCAATCTACTCTTCAGTAGCTATGTACTGAATTTTTACAATACCTTTATGGACCATGTATTGAATGAAGTGATACTTAATTTCTATGTGTTTAGACTTGTCATGAAACACATGATTTTTGGAAATCTTTATACAAATATGGTTGTCACACCTAATCACTATAGCCTCTATCTTTTCACAAGATAATCCTCTAAGTAGCTTTCTCATCCACACCGGTTCTCTAAAAGAAGTGCTAGCAGTAATGTTTTCAACCTCTACGGTACTCTGGGAAACCGAACCTCGATTTCTGATAGACCAAGAAATAATAGTAGAACCCAAACTGAAATTATAAATAGAATTTCTATTCTAATCAATAATGTTGCCACCCCATTTAGAATTAGTATATCCAAGCAATAATGCTCCTCCATTTTAGGCATACCAGAGTCCATAAGCAACTGCACCATGGAGGTATCTCAAAATATGCTTACTTGCAACCCAGTGTCCATGTTTGGGATCAGTCATGAGCTGACTCAAAATGCTAACTGCATAGAAAATGTCTGAACTTAAATGTATCAGGTACATCAATGAGCCAATCAACTGTCTGTATAATGTGGGGTCCACTAGACCCGATCCAGTCTTAGTCTCATGGAGTTTCTTAAAATTTGAATCCATTGGAGTATTCATGGATTTACAATCCACAATCCCAAATCCGTGCAAGATGTCCACAATGTACTTCCCTTGAGATAGAAATATCTCATCATTCCTTTGCCAAATATCAAGGCCTACGAAGTAGCACATAAGACCTAAGTCTTTCATCTCAAAATATGAGGTAATCTCCCTCTGACACTCAGAAATCGGCCTTTCTTCTCTAGTGAGGAAAATATCATCCACATATAGGACTAATATCAGAAGTTGGTTCTCCACTACTTTGAAGTAAAAGTTTGAATTTTTATCACTCTTCAAGAAACCGAGTCTTTTAAGATAATTGTCTATTATATCATACCAAGTTTGAGGAGCTTGTTTTAACCCATACATGGATTTATTCAAATTTCACACATGGGACTCCTTCCCATGTATCACAAACCCTCAGGATGTTCAATCTAAACATCTTCCTCAACCTTACCATTTAGGAATACAATATTCACATCCATCTGGTGAAGCTTCCAACCTAATATTGATGCAAGTGAAATAATATATCTAATGGTGGTATACCTAGCCACTGGAGCAAAAGTATCCTCATAGTCAATACCATCTTTATGAGAAAATCCACAAAAAACAAACTTGTCTTTGTACATTGCCACACTACCATCTGCAGCATGATTTATCTTGTAAAGCCATATGGAAGTCACAACTGACTTCCTCTCAGGTCTGCAATCAATATCCCAAACATCATTCTTTATGATAGAATGATATTCCTCTGACATAGCATATTTCCACACTTGTTGCTCTTTCTCCTCTTAATATAATGAAAGCTCTGAGTCACTGATGCTGCTCATCAATGCAACATATCCTGAATACCTAACATGATTCTTGTCTCTCTGGAAGAGCCTACCGGTGCTCCATGCTTCTCAACATCTCTCAATAAAACTCGACAGCATGATGAACTCGTCTTTGTGGGAGTTTCACTAACCAGTTCAAATGGTTCATCAGCGATAGGTAGATCTATATGTCATTTATCATTTATCATTAATTAAATACTGCATGGTCCATATATGTATTATTTAATTAAACATATTATCATATCATACTCAAAAGAATTGTTCCATACTAATGATAATATGTATTACCCTGGGTCATATAGTGATCCACCTAGTAGTTGGCATGTTTCTGAATTCGACATGTTCAACATCAACTTGGGAAAGTATGACACTCGACACAACCTCGACAAGTTTTGCATCTTGACATGCATCGACGACTCCATCATCTCAACACGACTACAATAGATTGTCTCTCTGTTTCCCAGTTATATGTAATGGTTGAACTTCTGAACCGTTCTAAGTTATTTGTAACTGAACATAATAGGTATCCACACAAGCATCTCAACATCCTATATAAGCATGTACACTATTGTAAAATATAAGAAATTAATAGATAAGTATTCGAATAACAGAGATTGGTTTGAATTCTTGCATTTTTTCAGTGTTTACTTTCTATCTATGTAGTGTATTTCCTGCTTTGTTTATTTTGTTATGCTTCCACCATAACAATACTTGATTCATTCTGTCAAATAATTGTTGCTCGACGTGGCCCTGGGCACCTATATTATTGGTATAAGAGCTTAATTTGTTTAGACACTTCTAACGAAGTTACCTGAGCTATACCTATTCAAACACACTCCCAATACAAGAAGACACTACCTTTGACCTCAGAAAAGATGGTGAAGAAACAGAAAATAGAAATACAACTAACGAGACATACAAGCTCATAGAAAAAGCACTGGCTCGCCAGTGAACCAAAATGTTATCCCAGTTTATCGTGTTTCTCATGCAATTCCGTACGAAATCCAGAGAAGCCTTGACGAGATCTCATTCCAATAAAATCGGTCCCTTCAAAGTGCGAATGAATATGGACATACTGAATCTTGAAGGTAATATTGATGCAGAATCCATTGATAATTGGGTACAAAATATTGAATCCTAATACTCTGTGAATCAACTCTTCGAAGCATAAAAGATCACCATTGCATCCTTAAATATTTCGACCTCCGTGCACTGCTGGTGGGAGAATCTATCGACAAATATGGAACTATAAGGAGACCCCATGAACGCATGGGATAAATTTTCTGCATACATACGAAATGAGTTCTACCTACCAAAATACATTGAATAATAGTATAAGAAGTGGTAGGAGCTAAGGTAATGGAAAGACCAGTCTGTGTAGAGTTACACCGACGAGTTCTATCGACTCATGGCTAGAGTTGGCATCTAAGAAGAAGAGAAATTACTTGTCCTCTATTACGTCAGCAGATTATCCCCAGACATTCAACACGAGATGGAGTTTCTGATTATCAATACGCTTGTGCACGCATTTCACTATGCCAGAAAGCTTGAAGCTAAACAAAAAGGAAAATCAAGTTTCACAACCAAGCCAACAGGTTGAACATCCGACAAGAAGTCATTAGCTGATACTGGCAAGTCAAGACAACTTTCTCATCTGACTCCACCAAAGGAAAACTATCACTAGAATCACTCTCAGAAAAACAAAAGGGAACATAACAAATAGCCTCCTATCGAGAAATGGTGTGGTTATCATAATTCATCATTGCATGATACGTCAGAATGCAAAGCTCAAAAGACATTTTTGGAAAAATTGTCAACATTCGACTTTTCCGATAAATCCCTGGTAGAATTTGACCCAGATGCATTAACCCTTTTGGCTTCGACGTCAACCACTTCAATAGAATCAACTATCGTCAACAAGGAGGAACAAGAATTCCTATTCCATACATAGATATGGGTTCAAAAAATTCCATTAGATTTGATTGTGGATAATGGTAGTTAGAAGAATTTCGTGAAGAGACTTGGTCTTGTCACCACTCGCCAACCTCAAACTTATAATATCAATTGTTTAAAGGATGGATAGAAACTAAGGATCACCTAAAAATGAATACTCACCTACTTCTTTAAGCCCTTTGAATATGAAGTACTCTATGACATGGCATTGCTCTCCATAGCTGAAACCCTATTTGGGAAACCTTACTTATGGGATTGATATGGAAGTTATCAGTCGCGGCTTCAGAAGGTGATTGTCAAAATTCAGAATCAATGGCATGACATACTGGAGCGATGACCTACATGAGTGATTGCTATGATATCTGCCAAACAAACAAATAAGCATATCGACTGTGCTCATTAATTCACATTGATTACGATAAAGCCTCAACATTCCAAGAAGACTATAGCAACGAGTCGACTCATCGACCGACATAGCTCCCGACAAGTGTGTTATTGTCTATCTCAACGATATCTTGATTTTCATTTGATCATGGGAGGAACATTTCAAACAACTTTGACAAGTCTTCGACACTCTCTAGCAACATTGACTATATATGAACATGGACAAATGCTCATTTGTGATGAATACCATCAAATATTTGGGTTATGTAATCGACTCTGTAGGAATTCATGTCAACCCAGACAAAGTACAAATCTTTAAATATTGGGCCATTCCTTAAAACATTCATGAATTGAAAAGTTTTCTTGGTTTGGAAAATTTTTATCGACGATTCATACTCGGCTTCAGTCACATAGCCTGGCCCTTGAATCAATTGACTAAGGGAAATGGGAAAAATATCTTCAAATGGATACTGACACAACAACAAGATTTTGAGCAACTTGAAAAAAATATCTGTACTGCACAAGTACTTATGTTACTTGATTTGCATTAGCCTTTCCAGATTGAGACGGACACATTGAACTATGCTTTGGGAGCAATGATCACTCAGTTTGGTCACCCAGTCGCTTTTCATTTTGAAAATTTCAACAACACTGTTATAAGGAATTTTCTGTATGAAAAAAAACTGTATTCCATTATGCAATCCCTTAAGCAATGGAGACATTACATCCTTGGGAAGGAAACATTCATTCTAAGTGACCATAAGCCCTTATATTTTTCCTTGTCCTAGTCGAAATTACAGACAACTTGACAACTAAAGTGGATTAATTACCTAAAAAAATTTCAATTGGTAATTAAGTATCGGAATGGTAAATCCAATGCTGTCTTCAATTGTCTTAGCTGACCACCAATTAATCTGCTTTTCATAGTGATGAGTATGCAGGGTTACACCACCACCATTTTTTCTACAATTGTATTCGGTATACTACAACTTTGCTGCAATTTATTGAAATATTTAGACTGACACGCTGCCCACTATCAACCACTTCCTGAAAGAGAACTTACTATACAATATTGGAAAACTTTGTGTACTGACTGGTGAGAAACGACAACAGCTCATTTGGGATGCACACTATAGAAATGATGCAAGAAATTTTGAAGTAGCAAAGAATATTTTTATCCTCCACAATAATTTTTACTGGCCTTCACTTAAATCTGACGTCAATAGGTAAATTTGATCATGTGTGGTTTGTGCCATTTAAACTACCGAATCAACGACAAGGAATCTATACTCCTTTTTCGTTTCCTATTCGACCATGGGAATCTATTTCTATGGACTACTTGACATGGTATCCTTATTAGAATTTTAATGCCATTTAGATCTTCAAGCAGATAGTTCTAATAATGTTTGCAGCAAATTGAGAATGAAGATACAAATTGAAAAAAAAACCACACAGGAAACAGACAAGTATTGCTCAGGAATTTACAGTATCATTCACAATAATAATATCTATTGTTACAATAGTTTACATAGAAAGAATTCATATGCATGGGGTATGGATTTGAATCTCTAAAGTGGATATGACTGTATCTAACTGAATCTCTAACTCATGGTCTCTCAATCAATATCGGAGTCCAAAATCAACTCCCAGATATCCAACCAACTCAAACAATCAGTGACAGCTAGTTAATTCAATGCAACTGACAGTGGTAGGTGGGAAAAGGAACCTACTCCACATGCATCCATGCATTATCCATGCAAGACATGCACTAGATAACTGTTTGTGAAATAATGAAAGTAACTGGGGGCTAACTGAGACTAACTAGTACTAACTCCAACTAATTGAAGTAGGTTGGTGTCAAGACTCCTAGTGGCTTCTAAAATGTTGGGATTGGTCCAGGAGGCACCCAAACTAATGCATGCACATGTAGTAAGTGGCAGTTAACCTCTAGCAGTGTTCCCCACATTCTAGTGACTTGTACATTTGGTCCCATTAGTCTTAGTGGACCCGATTGTACTAGTGGACCCAATTAATTAATTAATTAAGGTTCCTAAGTTAGGAAAATTAATCTAATATACATTTGACCAAGGGAGGATTAATAATCCTGACAATCCTACTACAAAACATTAGCATGACATGATATTAGTAGTAGTCAATAGGCTTTCCAAGATGTCTATATTCATTCCATGCAGGAATACTACAACATCACAACAGACTCCTCATCTCTTCTTTGAACATGTTTGGAAACACTATGGCCTTTCGACGAACATCATTTTCGACTGAGATGTCATATTTGTCAGCATATTTTGGAACAATCTCTGGAAACAACTTGATACGAGACTTTCTTCGTCCACAAATTTCCATCCTCAGACATACGGACATATAAAAGTTTTGAATCACTTGGTAGTACAACTGCTTCACATGTACAACCATAAGCATCACGGGACATGGGATGAAATTCTCCCATACATACAACATAGTTAAAATCACGCTCAACACAAACCTATGGGAAAGATTCCATTTTAGATATATTATAGGTTTCATCCCTTAGCACTCATCGACTTGATGAGTTCATCTACACAGTTGAATGACATTGACTTTGAAGGATGAGAATTTGAAAAAACATTGAAGTTTTGAGACCAAAAATACAACATTCATAAGCAAGCACATGAAATGTTGTAGTCAACTAATGCAAAAGCTGAGGCCCGACATGATCAACATCATACACCTCATTCATTCCATATTGGGGATCAGTTATGATTACATCTAAAGAAGGAGTGCTTCACTAGTCCATACATAATGTTGAAACCTTTGCGATATGGTCCATACAATATCCTTAAGAAGATTGGAGAAAATGATTTGCGGTTCAACATTTCTGCATGCTTGGGTTTGCATCATGTTCAATGTGGATGTACTTCGACCATACCATGCACCCTTGTTCGAACATAACGAATTTCAAACAAGAGAACATGAAGACATCCATCCAGATGTTCAGGACCCTCTTCCTTGCGATACCATCGTGGGACGACACATACACCATACAAGGAAGAACTCCATTTCATTGTTTTAAGTGGTTAAATCCAGATAAATCCCAGCCCAAGGAAAGTGGTACTCTGCTACTAAACTCACCAACAAGTTTCCTCACCTGAATGAGAAAACAATGGGGACCATTGTTTCTTAAGTAAGGAGGAATGACCCACCCAACAGTTGGCATGTTGCTGACTTCGACAGATTCAATATGGACTTCAACAAGTCCAAACCTCGACAGGTTTCGCATCTCGACATGACTACGACAGATTGTATCTCTGTCTCCCAGTCATTTGTAATAGTTGAAGAACCATTCTAACTTCTTTGTGACTAAACATAAAGGGTAGTCACCCAAGCATCTCAACATCTTATATAAGCATGTAAACTATTGTAAAATACAAGCAATTAATAGAGCAATAGATACCATGTTTAATACAAGCAAGTAATAGAGGAAGCAATAGATACCATGTTTAATATTAAGATGAATCAACACCCTAAGGTGCTCTTTGTATCTACTGCACTATTTTCCCAGTCAAAATTTGCCTAATCCTATATCTTCTCTTCACTACTTGAGATATTCCTAGAACCATATCCAACTGTACCATGTAGGTGCCTCAGCACATGATTTTCTACAACGTAATGTACATGCCTCAATTTAACTATAAATTGTCTTAATGTGTTCTTTGTAAAAAAAATATATATGGCCTGGTGTTAACCAGGTACATCAAGGATCCAATCAGCTACTCACCAAATCTAAGTCTGAAGCTTAATCACTCAGCTTCTTTAGATTTGTCATCAGAGTGAGATCTACCAGATCTAAATTTGAAGCGACATAACTCAACTTCTTCAAATTTCCTCCATATGTGTATCCATGGAATTCATGTGCATCATATTGAATCTCTACAAGATATCAACTGTGTACTTCCCCTGACCGAGAAACATCCACTACAAAAAATACCCTTTTCGAGGCGATTTTTCTAACGCCCCCCCTCCCAATTTTGTTTTTAGGTTTTTGGGCATGGTTCTTCAAATGCCCCCCCAAAATCCTAAGAATTGGACTTTTTTTTCCCCCATGGGGGGGGGGGGGGGGTGGTTAGAAACACCCCCTCGAAAGGTGTTTTTGAAGGAGGTTCTTAGATACCCCCCCAAAATTCATGAGAATTAGACATTTGGGGGCGGTTGTTTTAAAACTGCCCCCAAAAGTTCATTTCTTATGAATTTTGGAGGGGGTTTTTAAAGACCCCCCCTAAAGACATTGGGGGGATTTTTGCTAACTCCCCGCCCCCCCAAAGTTTTTTTAGGTATTTGGGGCAGTTCTTACTTGCCCCCTCAAAACTACTCATAATTGGACTTTGGGGGGGGGGGGTTAGAAAGACCCCCCCTAAAGGTGTTTTTGAAGGCGGGTTTTAGAACCCCCCCCAAAATTCACAAGAATTAGACATTTGGGGCCGGTTGTTTTAAAACTACCCCAAAAGTTCAATTCTCATGAATTTTGTAGTTTTTTTAAAGACCCCCCCTAAAGACATTGGGGGCGGCTTTGCTAACCGCCCCACCCCCCCAAGTTTTTTCAGGTATTTGGGGGTGATTCTTAAACCCCCCCCTCAAAAGTCCTAAGAATTGGACTTTGGTAGGGGGGTTAGAAAGACCCCCTAAAAATGTTTTTGAAGGAGGTTCTTAGAAGCCCCCCCCCCCCAAAATTGTCATGAGAATTAAACATTTGGGGGCGGTTTTTCTAAAACCGGCCCCAAAAGTTCAATTCCCATGACATTTGGAGGGGGTTTTCTAAAGACACCCCCTGAAGACATTTTCAAGGCGTATTTTAAAAAGGTATCCCTCTAAAAGTATTGAGAATTGAACTTTTGGCGATTCTTTGTAAAAACCCACCCCCAATTGTTAAATTCTCATGATGTTTAGGGGGGTGGTCAGAAAGGATACTCCTAAATATATGTTTCAAGCAGGGATGATTTTTAGGAACCATACTTATTTAAAAGTGTATAAATGTTGGCGAATCTTACCAATTCTTAAAACACCAACTATAAAATGTTTGGCGATATTTTTCAAGAAATATTTTAATTTCCAAGGATTTTATATCATTTCTCTAATAATTTGGTGATTTTTAGGGTGAAAAAAGTTTAACCCATCAAAATTGGGTGAAACAGGGCTTCAAAAATTGCAAAATGGTGAATCTTTTTTTCGAGAAAACCTCCTAAAAATAGCCCACGAGATAAATTTCGCCCCTAAAATTATCCTTGGTTTCAACGAGTTTTTTTTAAAACCCCCATAAAAATAAGAGAATTTCACTTTTGGCGGTGGAGTTTTAAATATTTCTGCCAAAACTTCAGTTCTCGGGACTTTGGGGTTGGGGGCTTAAAGGATTGCCCCTAAATATATTTTTCAGGTATTTTCTCAATATCCATCCTCTCAAAGACTACTAAAATTCACCACTAATTATTGTATAATTGACCCGTAACTAACCTCATAGCTGACTGCTAATAACCCCCAATTATCACTGATTGCAGCAAAATGACCCCTACTTGATCACTAATTGCCCTCTAATAATCCATGCTTACCAATAATTAACCCTTGAAAACCTTTAAATGACCCCTAGTTTTTTCCAAGGAAAACGTCGTGGAGAAAACTATTGGATTTTTCTAAACATTCATAGATGGAATATTCTCCATTAAATCCATTGATGTTGACTAGTGTTCCTCACACACAAGGATTCAAAATGGGCACATGCCACCATATACCTAACTAAATTCCTAACATCATGGACAACCACTAGTTTAGCTAAGCCCTTGGGATTAAATGACCCCTACTAATTACCCATAATTGACCCATAGGTAGCCTTAATTGCCCCTAGTTAACCCATAATTGACCCCTAATTACCACTAATTAACTCCTAATTACCCCATAGTTCACCCCTTATTAACTAGTAATTACCCCTAAATAATCGATGCTTACCAGTAATTAACCCTTCATAACCTCTAAATGACCCCTACATTTTTCTAAGGAAAACCTTATGGAGAAACCCAATGGATATTTCCAAACATTCATAAATGACCATGATTCTTGGTATGAGGATAATCTTGGCCATGATTATGGGTATGAATCTAATTATCGCAATCTTTATGATACCCACCAATTCCCTCACTCGTGCATTAAAGAAATCCTAACCATCCCATGTGAGCCGATGAGAAAGTATCAAACCCAACTAAAGCCTAGGGTGAACAATTCTCAAGATTCAGTTAGACACCCATCCAAATTAACTAGACCTGTTAAGAAAAAAGTCAAAACTTCTCCTTTTAACTTTTTTGAAATACCTGGAGCACCTCATCCTATGCCAAATGATTGCATTAAAAGGCTGCCTCGATTTTCCAGGAATAATCCTCTTGAAGGATATTTGGAGATCTTCTAGTTGTATATGGAATCTTGGGGTGCTAAATATAAACAAGTTTACATGCTTGCCCTTGGTGCTTCTTTAGATGGAGATTCCAAGCTATGGTTTGACCATTTTGAATCGGGATTGATCACAGGGTATGATATGTTTACCAATTTTCTAACAGAGGAGTGGGGTGTAGACATTAAACAATATATAGAGGAACAATTAGGTGATAATTGTGTCAATGAGGATCAATTTGATGAAGATGATCAAGAAAACAATGATGAAATGCTCAATGATTGGCCTTCTGGATTTGTTTTCTCCTCTCCTGATCCAACAATGGATATGACTTTGAATGACTCTTCGATGCAAGATAATGATGATAATGAACAAATCTCAACCCTTCAGGATTATAACCTTGGTATTGACATAAAAGGGTAACTTCTTAGAAGCTTAATGATCATTACCTGAATAAGAGGGAGAAAAAATGATCACTATCAGGAACCATCCACAGTTGATTCTCTCATCTCTGCATCCATGAAAGATCCTCATTTCCTAGTTGACGGTTATTTTGAATCAAATTTTGATCATATCTCGGAAGAAGGTCAATCATATGATAATTATGATATGATTTTAAGTGAACATCTTCATCCTAATGGTATCGACAAAATTATTTTTCCAATCCTTAATCAGGATGTGTCAGTTCAATGTGTGGATACTGACATTGCATCAAATCATCTTGCAATCATTCCTGGAATTCAATTGAAAACTTTTTTCTCTCATCGAATCCCGAGATCAATTATTCCAAGTCATCTGAGAGAAAATTTTCAATCCACCTTCCTGTCCCAACTTGTTGAGTCTTCCTATATGGGTTTGTGGTCCAATCAAGCTATTTCTTTCAAGATTTCTAGTTAGGAGTTTGAACTTTGTCGTATAATTGGAGAAAAGGGACTTCATATCTCTTCTTAGTCATCTTTAATGAATAATATGTTTCAATTTGTAAGTTTGTCTTATGGATGGATGGAGAAGGTGTATAAAAATCTATTTCATCTTTTCTCCATTCCGAAACAACGAGAGGGGTTAATTTCAATCTTAGTTTGATCACATTACGATATATTCCCATTTGGTTTTTCCATGTTTCTTGGAGTGAATAGAATTGAGTGTTCTAATCATGTAGAGGAGAGAGAAAAGAATTTCCTAGTAGAGCTGAATCATAAGTCATATGGTCTTTTTCCATCAAACGTGAGCTCACATTATTATGATCCCATCGGTACTATGATGGATGAAGTCTATAAAAATCAATTTCAGCCTTGGCATGATTTCATTCCACATTTTCCATATCTTTCTTTGAATTTCAAACATCAAGTTAGAATGGTTTCAATTTTTATTTACATTACTTTTAAACCATCTCTTGCTTGTTGGGTCATTAACTGTAAAGAAAGCTCAATGGATTCATTCAACAAGTGGTTGCATTGGATTTATGATTTTACTTAACACTTACCTAAATTGGTTAGAGTAGGGTAGGTAGGATTGAATAAGCTCTCTGAGAAGTAGTTGAGTCTGCCTTTCTATGTGATTGATACATGAGTCTTCTAGTTTATGAGTCTTGTTTGTATTAGTTATTTTCTACAAAATGATTAGATTAGAGTTTACTTTTCAACACTTTACTTTCCAGCATTCATTTCATGTCAGTTTATTTTTGCAAATATTTTTCCCATACATGCTACTCTGGTATTTCTTGTTTTCATGTGTGTAGGTAATAGGTAAATGCATGGAAATGAAGCAGAATGTTCGATGTGCTGGATTACATGTTGTTGATGGTGCTATGGACCAAATATTTGTGAGGTTCTCAAGCACTCTCTTGATTAGAGCAATATTCCTAGTTGGAGCCAGATGTTATCACACATACATTCTGCATCTATGCTACCATGATGCAGCATACATACTTGTCTCTTTTTCTATTCCTGGATACTTTTTACATGGGGTATCAACATGGATATTTACAACTTCATTTCAGTCAGAGCCTTGTTCATCAGATTTTTCTTACAAGGGCTGATATTCAAGAGTCCATTGAGATGCTTTTAGTTATGATCTAGTTCATTGTAGTAGAGAAACATATCAGAGTTGGGTTACACAGTTATAGAGGGGTTATCTGTTGGAGATATGTATATTTGGTGAGATCAGGTATACACCTCCTTGGTTTGATTTTTCTCTATGATGTATGTCATATACCTATGCTTATAATGTTAGGATGATTGTGGTGACCTATGCTTTTATCTATTGTGCTTTAACCTATGTTATGATTAATAAATGAATTTGATGTGAAGACTGCTGCTTATGCCGTGCTTGTACAAATTGTAAGCCTTGGTTCTAGGATGGTTCCATGTCATTTGTCCCCGTCCATCTAGTTCATCCACATTCAATTTTATCCTATTTCTTAGATTTATTGAGACTTGTGAGATTGAAGATCCTTTTCCCCATTGTGACCCTTATGTATGATATACTCCATGTTGTTTTGTGTCTTTGGCTATGAAGTATGTGACTTGGACAGTTTGGTTGGGTTCACAGGGTAGTTCTCCTTTAGTCTTCAAAGCAAGTGCTCCACCATAACCATGTTGCTAAGCACTAAAGTATCGAAATGCATAAACACTATACCTAAAGGATGCAAAAGTTAAATGTTTAAAAGTATTCTATGGCCAAGAGTTTGAGCACTCATTCCTTGTATAATGTAAGACTCGATATGCCCTCTACAGAGGCAACAGGGAGAGGAAAACCCGTCGGGGATATGCACTGCTCGCTGGCAGCAGGGATAGGACTTTTTCATTTATTGGAGCCCAGAAGTATTTCCAGGGCACCTTCTATTGTAGGTTGGATACTATCTTATGTAAATTGTGAAAATTATTGAAAAATGTTGATGGTAAAAGGATGAGCACTCACTCATTGTATAATGTTCGGCTCATGTGCCACCACAGGGCATCAGGGTGAGACTAGCTTGCAAAGCCTGGGTCTTTGTCAGTACTGGAGCCCAGAAGGCTTCCAAGGAACCTTCCTTTGAAGGTTAACCTAAATTGAAAATAAAGTGCAAAGGAAAACTTGTTAGAGTCTAAGGGAAGCATATCCAAGTACTTTATCCATTTGTGAGACACCTCCATCCCTTATTGCTAGCTGTCATACACATGTCACCTTTCTTGAGTGTATCATTCATAATTTATATAGATCACTGAGTCAAATTCAGTTAAAAATGATTTCCCTTTACCTTAACCTTGTTCCTCCATCCTCACCCATCCGTAGCACATTGTTTACCCTTTGTAAGTATGGCATGAACAAGCAGATTTCCTGAAAGTTCTAAGATTCTTCAGAAGCAAAGGTACATCTCACTATTATTATTACTATTAGTCACCATGATTATGAATAGATGATTTAAGTTGGGTTTTGGTATACACCATTGGAGAATTTCTTACCTTGGATGGTTTTAGGATCATATTGATACAATATCTTACTTTTATTTTGGGTACTTTGATCTGGTCAACTCAGTTGACCAAGTCAATCACGGTTCCCAAGGAAGTGAATCAAAAAAGAAACATGATATATATTTGTTCCAGAGATGCCCAAGACTAATACCGTGGTTTCAATTTTGAGAGTTTGTCCCTGGTTCTCAAAAAAGTGATTATTATCACTTAATTATTAGCCAGATGATCAATTTTTATTTCAGATGGAAGTATGATTGGTTCTCCTAGAGAAGAGAAGTGTTCTAGGGAGTATGAGTGGTCACTTATACCATTCTTATATGTCTCAAGATCATCAATAGTAGTCATTTTTCCCCAGTTTTCACCCTGGAGAGAGTTATGGTGGATTTATCATTTTCCAGAGATTGTACCAGCAAAAATGAACTAGAAAAATCACTGAAAAATAAATTTTGCCTCTTGGGTCAAGGAAATGCATTGGGATTTTGATAGACGATGTGTTTCAGCATCCCAGATAGTCCTCCAATAGTTTTCAATGGCAGATGTCTGTATTATTTTATATTCGCTTAGCCAATGAGGAAATCCCCCCAAGGGGCGCCCCCTCAAATTGGCCATTGATGTATTTCATTGTTATATCTTATATTATGAAGTTGCAAAGGGGCCTAGGGTGAATTAATCCCCTAGTTACCCCCTCCTATGTTGTATCATGTCAAGCCATATCTTATGTTATGTTGTGAGTTTCACTTAGGACATGCGTCCTTGAGTAAAGTGCGCCCCCCTCTTTGACTTAGTCACTTTATCCATATTAATATCTATGTATTTTTGATCTCCACCATTGATGATGTTATAATCTCAACTGTTGGATGAAAAAAAAGTTAGGGTTTACATCTCTCTCAAACTATTTAAGAGAGGTGACCCCCCCATTGTAATTCATGAGCTTTGGCACCAAAATTTAATAGATAGATTTTTGTCTGGGATTATTCTTAGGTGTATCTTGTGGATGGTTTGATGATTCGATGATTGGAATTTCTACTCTTCTATACTGAGCTTTATTTAGTGAACATCTTGCATTTCTTCTTTACCCATCTCATTTGCAGGAAAAGGAGGCACGCTAGGAGAGAGAGGGCATTTTTGTGGGGAAACTCACCTTTGTCTTGACTCCTAGGTGTTCGGATCAGTGAGTATCTTGTTCTTTATGATTTTTTATTCCATTTCTTTTTCGTATTCTATATATCTCATTCGTTTGTCTGATTGACTGATCTTTCTCTGATCTAGCAGGTTGAAGGATCAGGCGCTAGGGTGACTAGCTGTGGCACAATAACAAAATATATTCTTCAAAAAAGTTCATTTTGATAGGAAAGTGGAATTATTTATCATTTCTCAATTCATCTGCAATATCCAGGTATGTCTCGTAGGTAAATTCTTCTTCCTTTATTTTCTGTATCTTCATTGTTCATCATCCTATTTTATTAAAACCCTCATTTCGTAGATATATAGGGTCTAGCTTGTGACAAGATAAAAAAATAAAAACCCACTTTGGATTTAACATAAAACCCCTAAGTTTAAAGTTTCATAACAATTGGACTCCATTTTCCCATCCAAAGCACTGACATGTTACTTAGGGAAAAACGCCCCCTTGGGGAAAGTGGGTATTTCACAAATCGCAAACTTGGTATTGTTGGTTCCAATTTCATTCACCTAATCTTACATCATAATATCACTTTGAGTATCCAATTACAGTAATTTTCACCATTTTTGCTTAGATCCCATTTTTTTGCTTAGAACCCTAAGGTAAAAAATTGGGGCTTTTCACCTGGATGCTCAGAATCTCTTGGTGATCATTCTAAACTCTAATTAACCATCCCACTAAGATATTCTACCAATTTTCCCTCAGCTATCTGTTCATTTTCCTTGTTTTAGGGTTTCTTGGTCATAGGGACACCCCTTGGGATTTGTGTTTTCACTGGGTCTAAAGTGTTGGTATCCTCAACTCATGTGACATATGAATTCCCTCGAAAGTTTTGGATATCATAGGTCATGACTTTAGTTTCATTTCCTCTATCGTATTGAATAGGATCACCTCACGGGGAAACTATAATATTCATGATAATAGGTCTTGTCGAAGTTAACATCCTGTAAAATTCATAATTAATGCACATTAAATGGATTCCTTTAAGGCATAAGTAGTGGTGGCGTTAGTGGGAGCCTATCATAAATGTTTGAAAAGACTCAAGTGTGTGAATAGATTAACTTCCACCCTCATAATCATTCCCAAGATCTATTTGTATTCATTGAACATGTAATTGGACAAGATATACACGTGTGGAAATCAATTAAAAAAGGCATGCTACCTGCCCAATGTAACTCATTATATTGAGAAGTTGAATATTGTTGAGAAAGCCAGAGCTATTATAGTCACCCGAAGCTGAACTAAGTTACTAGTGAATTGAAACCATGGAGATTGATTTGTATAGCACTAGTACTACCTAGGCACATGCTTTAGAGGTCCAATAAGCTATCCCAATTGTTTAAGAGCAGTTAGAAGTGACCTAAGTTCTAGTCAATCCTCCAAGGAATAAAACAACCACCAATAGACAGGGGAATCCCAAGGAACGAACAAAGGGTACCCATGATACTGAAGCTTCTTGATAAGGATTTACGATAATGCTTCCTGGGTACATTCTGCCGCATAATATGGATGCACTCCTTGTCCAAATTATGAATAACACCAAGTACCCAATGGTGGCACCCGTTAGTTTGAAAGTTGTTTGAGTGTCGGGGAATACCTTTCCCAACATTAAGAAGCTTTCATTTTTTGATCATGATATGATGAAGTACCCTAAATTCAAGACATGTGACTACATGGAGACTATTTGTCTGGTCAAAAGTGGACCCATCGACTAGGGTATTTTTTATGTATTCTAATAGCATACCTAAATATAGTATTCTAAGCGATAATTTTAGATTGAAAAAAACATAAATAGAAAGGTAGGAAAAAATAAAGTATAAAACATACAATTTACTACTAAAAATTGTAAATTTTGGTGAATATTACAATAGAAAAACATATTTTATGTAAATATAGGTGATACTAGAGTGTAAAAATGACGAAATAACGAATTTTTTTTTGAAAAAATGCCCCAAAAATATCCAATTCGAAAAAATTCACCCCTAAAAATTACCTTATCATCGAGTTGGTTCCTATTGAATAGGCTAGGGAATTGTAGAGGTCAAGTCTTATCTCATTTATGCACTTACCCCATGTTGGACAGACCGTAGAGGTCAATACTCGTGTTAAACAATTGATTATGTGTTTCCATGATGAGTGTCTGTGGCTGGGTTTCAAGGTATCTATGGATGTCAACCTGATTTCCCAAATTACAGGGTTGCACAAGGCTAGGGTTGACCCTGGGGAGTTTTTCATTAGGAAAGAAAAATATAAAGAAATGGTCACTAGGATGAAGGAAAAGTACAATCTGACGAGGAACAAGTGGGGGTTTGATATTTCCTCCATTAATGACCAGTCTATACGATTTGTAGCTAAGGTGTTGTCCATCAAAGTGTTGGGGATGATTAAGCTGAACCATGTAACTAAAGGAGTTATAGTGGCGACTGAGCAGTGTGCTGCTGACATTCAAATTAATTGGGTGATATTTCTATCGAACGATATTTTGGTTGATTGTGTCAATGCCCATGAGAGAGGTAATTCATTTAATTATTCTTGGTGTTTAATTTTAATCTCTTTTGTGGCTTGGGAGGAGATACTGAATTATCATGGGATGGAGGTGTCTCTCCCTTTATATGGGGTGAGGTATGATAATATTTGGTTCTTTGAGACAAGGAGGGGGAAACTAGATAACAATGTCCAATTTTATATGCATGCTGAGGTACTCTGACATATTTTCGAGAAGATCCAACACTTGGATGCCTCCACTATGGCGTGATATAGAAACATCATGAGACTTATGGAGGGGCCCCATCATATTTACATCCAGGTAAGGCAGGACCCACATATGTAGTGGCTTACAAGTACATTTAGACTAACCTAGGAGGAAGTTGATGCCATTGTTCAATAATGGCCAACTAAGTGGAAATTTCTTGTCATAGATGATCAAATTTCAGAAGAAGAGTCACATATAGAGTAGCAATAGGGGGGAACATACGAGCAGCACTAGAGTGGCCATCATGATGAGGGAGAAGATAATGTTCCTAGTTCATCACATGATAGTGATTAAGAATATAGAGCTACCCCAATGGATCCAGAATTGGGGACCAAGCATAAGGATGCTGCACTGAAAAAGAAAGGGAAGAAGAAACATAACGATACCAGAGACACTACTGTGACTGGACTAATTGATGATGACTTCAACATGATGTTCAACATATTGGATAATGTCATGGAAGAAAGTAGAAAGTTGGCAGAAGAAAAAAATGCTAAGTTCTTCTAGGGTGTGACTAACCTACTCTCTACATTATGCCAAGTTGTTAAAGAGTTGTGAATATCATCATCTCCATGAGGAGTTGTCTAGCAGGAGGAAGTAAGGAATCTTAAGGAAGGGCAATCGAAAGAGCGAAAAGACAAAGTTTCAACTTCAACAAAGGGTTGGGTAGTCCAATTACTTCCCAAAGATCTGAACTTTGGAAATGAAGAAATGAATGTGGCTGCACATAACTTGAGTTTCATTAATTTGAACATGTATATTTTGCTGGTATTCATGTTACATAACATTAAGCAAAAGGTTGCAGAGGAAATCAAGGCTCGAGAGGACTCTATGTAGGACATGATGAACAAATTTAGAAGTCCACCAACTAAACTTGAGAAGGAGTCTTCTAAACTTAGACAACAAAAATAACATTTGATCTAGGATAAGAAGAAGCTACAGGAGGTTGTCGAAGGTACCTGTCAAGGAGTACCTGAGTTGTAATTCCTAAATATTCCCTCCCTGAGGACAAGTTATTGATACTTGGGGAAGTCATTAATGGCTCTCACCAGGAATTTGAAGAGTTGGAGGATAAATTAGTGCCTAGCACACCCCTTGAGGTGACTGAACAATGACATAAATAAGTTCAAGGGGCCATCCAAGAAATAAAGATACCTGAAGCCTATTGTGCTAAGGCGCATGAAGAGGTATTGCAGAGTTGGTGATCCTGATTAGAGGATGCGAAGTTGTAGGACATTAGAGGAAAACTTGGTGCAACTCAAGACAAAATGGATAACCTGCGAATCTCACTATAGACTATGGCATCAATTGAGAGAATGAGGAAGGATACCAAAAACAAAGCAATGCAACAAAAGATTAATCATCCAAGGGTGCAATAACACAAGTATACAAAGTGGGCGAAGGAACTTCATACTAAATCTAAGAATGTTTCTAAAGTAATTGGCTAGGAGCATCTGCGAATTAAGCATGCCATTATAGTGACCATGGAAATAAGTGCAAATAACATTATTAACAATATCATCGAAGAAGTCACGAAGTTGCAACATGATGTTCAATGTCGACTTAATGGGGTCAAGAATATCTACGAGGATTTCCATTTGAAGATGAATAGACTAGAATTGTTGGACTAACTTCCGGTTGACCAAATTTCAGACCCTTTGTTCATCAACAAGACCCAAAATATTGACTCGATAGAGGAGAACTTGTTGGCAGGAAGTTTTGAGGATAACTAGTTGCATAGCACCAAGGATGATGCCCAAGGTCGAAGATGATTCCCAAGGTGAAAGATGGTGTGTAAGTTGGATTGGTCATATTTTGTATTTTTTGGTCATACTTTGTATATTTTGGTCATTATTTTGTAGCTTTTGGTCCAAGTAGTTAGAAAGTTGATCTAAGTGGACCATTTTGTAAAAGATGCAAGCCTATACATGGAGATAGAATTGTAATGTTGAATTAACGGTTGATGGATCTTCAGGAGAGAAAAAATTGAACTGAGATTATATCTATCTTGTGAATCTAGGTTTTATGTTGCAGAAGACTGTTCTTTGTTTTGATGCAAAGTAATGTGACAGGACGAATATTTGATGGAAACATTGTCATTTTCCTCTTTCTGTTTTCTTGTTTTCCTATGATGAGATGTGAATGAATTGATACTGCAGTATGATGCCTTTTTTCTGAATGATGTGATGTTTTCATGCTTTAAGTTATGTTATGATGATTGATCTATTTATAAGTAATTATCTTGTTGTGATGTGAATGTTTTAAGGCAATCTGATGATTGATGGTATGGATCTGTGATAATAAACCAATGCTTGGATCTGTGAAGTAATGATGTGATTGTTGGATAGTAGATGCACAAACCCTCCTTCTTACTGCGAAAACTTGGTTTCAACAGTTCTCCCTCGAACATATCGAGTGAGACCTCATATTCTCCACAGGTGTTTCCAGATAGGGTAAAACCTGTCTGGGTCGGTGCTCAGGGAGATTGCTGAGTTAAGGGTGTGTTGGTCAGATTTTCTGACTTGGCCAACTTAAGGAGATTAAGCCCACACAAGTTTCTTAGAACAACTCTTGGTGTGTTTGGAATGGAAAAATCTCACAGGGAATGTTCCTGCTACCAACTGAATTTATCCTCTTAAGGAGAACGTAAAAATTCAGTAAAAAATTATCCTAAATTTTATTAATGTTTAAAAGAAACCCTAGAGTTAGTTTTCTAAGTCCAAGTTATCCTAAAGTTCTTTCTAAAGGAAAGTCTTTTGTTTTAAAGTTTTGTTTTAAGATATTTTGACTAAAATATTTTTACATTTGATCAAACTAAGCTAATTCTATTTAACAACTATTAAAATAAACTAAACTAAAAAAAAAAAAAATCAACTAGCTATCCTATCTCGGCTATGAGCAACTTGGAAAACTAAATCAATTATCAATTAATGATTTGAATTTAACAAAGAGGTAAATAATAATAATTTAAATGAAAATATTTAAATTATTATCCTAAAATCACTTTGTTGAATATGCACAACAATAGAACATTAAAATACGGGGTGGCAAGTGCGGGGGGGATTCTCTTGGATCCCAGAGGACATGTTGAACAAACCTTTGCTTGGGGCTTTGGTCATAGAACCAACAACAAGGATGAGTGGTTGGCGCTACTATAGGGACTGCAATCCTTAGCCAACAAAAACCTACACAATATTGTGATCTTCAGAGACTCTCGGCAAGTTATTCTCAAGATGGTGAATAGATACATCACGGGCTCAATTAACTGTCATTTCCTATACGATAAAGCCAAGTCTCTCATGTATAATTCCTATGAGTTCTTTCACATTATTCACATCAAGAACCCAATAGTGGATTCCTTGGTAAACATGGGGGCCTCCCTCCCTCAAGGCCATTTTAGCCTGAACAGATAAGCTCCTTTCCTCAAATTCATCCCCTAATGTCATGTCGGGGCTATTGTCCCCTACCTCAAGGAATGTGGTCCTCCCACTTTCCATTCCTTGAAGTGTTTTTTCCCCTTCCAAAGGATTTCACGACGTTCCCCTCCCCCTTACACCTTATCCCCCATCATTTCTCATTCCATACCCCCCTCTCCTTATCCCTCCATCTCTTCATTTTCCCATTCCCTTGTTCATTCCACACCCCCATCCCTTATCCCTCCTTTCAACTTATTCCTTCATACTCCCCATGCCGCCTCATGCCCTCCCTCCATAGCTGGCTCCCACCTCATGCCCTTTCCCGAAGGGTATCCTCATTACAGGTGTTGTCCTGCCTATTTACTAACCCCCACCGCATGGAATTCACTCAACCTGCACCTCTCCTCGGATAATGTAGGATTTATGGCTCACCTCCCCTGAGTTAATTTCCCCCTCCTCTCACATGCTCCAAGTCCTATCACTCCCTCCACTATGTCTTCTCCTTGAAGCTGCATGCAAACTCATTTTTCTCCTGGCCTCGACTCTGTCTGTTATGTAATTTCCCCGGAGTGCATCCTCTTGGATGTCATAGCAGGCGTAGATGAAGGGTGGTTGCAGGAAATTCCTTGGGAAGCTCTCCCTCTCACCAGGACATTCATGAAGGAAAGGCTTTCCCTCCCAGCCTTCTCTTCCTATTCTTGTAGCACCCTTTCTGGCACTTCATTGTGGTTTGCAAGCATTGATTCTGGCCCTAGTCTCCTATCTGACGATTAGTCCCCTATTGCTGAGAAAAATTCAATTCTGGGTTGTCACTGCTTAGGGTGGAAGGAAGGTGGAATGGGCACGTTAACCTGCTGAAGTAAGGCCGAGCTTGATTCCTTTCTGCAGGAGCTAAATACTCTAAAGTATATAATCAGTGGTCTCTCCATTGAGAATCAGGCTTGTGTGATTGCAGGTTCGGTCCATGCTCTTCATAGCAATTTCCCCCGTATCGATATTTCTCCTTTACAAGGTAGAATGTCTCAGGATGACAAAAAAAATGGCATTATGGATTTAAAGAAGAATCTCAGGTGACTCTATGAGATGATGGCCATAGGCATTATGGATAATAAGGAAATAGCACAGGAAGTCAAGAGCATGGGTGAAGTGGTAAGTTATATATCTCTGCAAATCAGTAATCATGATGCAAGGATTGATGACAATGAGAGAAACCTCAGGGAGACAATGGGTAAGGTTGATAGAATTCAGGAAGATCTCCAGGGCCTGATTAGCATGAATCGGTGTAGCAAGGAATTCGAAACCCCAGCAGCTGCAGCGCACCCCATGGAGGAGGAATCAGTGGTTCAGCCCACAAAGCCCATAGGCAATCCTTGATAGGTTCTTTCTTAAAAATGTTCTTATGTTTTATTGTCTTTTACTTTGCAGGAAGTTTATCAGGGTATACACTACCTCAAGCACTAGTTGTTTTGTAAGCTCCCTCTGTGGGGTTTTTTGGTCATCTCCATGGACCTGTTTTGTCAGTAGCATTTTTGAACTGCAAGAATTGTCTGTTGCTGCTTTAAATTTGTAATGAATGGCTGTGTACAGCCTTTTTTATAAAAAACCTTTCTTAGTTTCTATTTAAAAAAAAAGAACATTAAAATAGAGAACTACTATTATTTGTTCTGTGATGCCCTATTAATTAATAACTAATATTCAATATCGAATATTTGAATAATAGGATTTTATTCATTCATAAAAAACATTGTATAAAATACAAATGAAATCAAGAATAAATATGAAATATATATATTACCAAATCTCAGTTATCAATACAAATATCAATTAACAAAACTCAGTAATATTCTCAATCAAACATCAATATTGTGCAAACAGATTATAATTTCAAATAATAAATACAATAACATCAAAGTACAATTGCATAAAAATATATGGTGAGAAAATTGTATATCGAAATATATATTAAGTTTTTAAAATAGTAACAAGCAATGATACCAATTTGAGAACTCTAGTCACAATCCTCCACGAAGGTAAAAATTCAGTAAAGAAATTAAAACCAGACACTGTAATTATATTTCTAATAAGTCTTTTCCTTCAATACTCCATCCACCCCCTCTACACTGAGCTTACTAGCTTATATAATAAGACTAGTAACTACTTTCAGTTTCTGTGTAACAACTATTCCAAAAATATCCCTCACTTTCTAACAACCACTACATAATAAAGACAAAAATTCTATCCCTATTCTGTTGCATCGAATTTCTTGAAAGAAGGCACCTAGAAGATACGCTTTATCCTATGAAACAATAATGTCAATTATATGACTGGCCTGTATTAACTTCTGCCCAATTGAATCGACCTATGACGTGGCTGCCTTTAGTATCCAATTCTTCCAGAAGCACCAATGAATGCCAACGATGAACAAAAATAGTCTCCATTCTTTACAGCATATCAACAATATGTACACATGTAACAAATATTAATTTCTCAATAAAATCATAATAACAGGAAAATAAAATAAAAATAATACAAATTGTAAGCATACTTGTAAAATATATGATTTTTCAAGTGTGCTAATTAAAACTTTTTATTACCTGTCAAAATTGAAATCTCAATAACTAAATATAGACTAAGTCATTGCTATCTGTAGCTTGATAGCTTTCCTGGCTTCTGACAGCTTGGCCCTGAGTTTCAAGATTTTCTCTTCATGGATTTTTTCATCTTTCAGTAATTTCTCATTAGTTGCAACTAACAATTTCTTTTATAGTTTGTATTTGTCCTTCTTGGCTTTCATTTGTTGCCATCAGTCTACCCACATAAGCAATTCATTTTTTTGCTGTTGTAACTCTATTTTCAACCTGTCACGAGCTTCTTCAATGTATTTTAACCGATCAACCTTATGTTGTTTAGAAATCCTAATTGACTGCTTCGCTGCTTTTAAAGTTTTCACTAGAGAATCTTCATCATTCAATGATGATTCAAATCGAGCTTCATGTTTAGACTATGCTGGTAATGGTGAATTATCTTTCACGAATCTCTTAGGAGATACCACCACATCATTGTGACTATTACTCTGTTCTTGTTCAAAGTCATTGATTGGGGTTTAATGAGGAGGAGATTCATCCTCATTATCACTATTGTCTTCAACAACGATGGGTTCACTACTCTGTTCAATGGTTCTTGGAACCGAAAGACTAATCATACTCCTAGTAAACCTTCGATTTAACGTTTCAGATTTTCTCATGCTCAGTTCAAGAGTTTTATTGTCACCTTCCTGATTTTTCCCTTTTACCTCATGCTTCTCTCTCTCCTCCATTAGCTTAGAATAAAAATTACTTGTTAATTTAGCAAAGTGCATCTGAACAACCATTTTACTTCCCTCTCCCACTTCGTTTTCTCTCTTGGATTGTTTAGGAGCGTTCGAAGTATAAAATTTCTCATTTTCAACTATCAGACAAAGCTTATCCAACCCCTCATGATCAGTTATATGATCAGTTTCTTTTTTTACTTCTCCTTCACAAGATCTTCTTCGTTTTGCAAGAGTCTTAGGTAAGTAGGTAGGCCAAAATTGGGTTAACTTGAATTCATTTTCTTTTAAGAATTCATCCCATGTTTTTCCTACTGTAACTAACTTATACTGAACTAACATTTTGATCAGGTCGTGATGGAAAATACTACGGTCTTGATTACCAATGGTACATTGAACCATAACAACCATTTTATGCAAACTATGAAGTAGAAAGTAGGGCAGATTTAATTTAAAACCCTTAAGAGCCATTAAAATTCTCAGATGATATAATTGGACATTCAAATATTGACCATCATAAGAGATATACCTGGAAATGACTTCAAAAGGAGCACGCCATTGATTCCTCAAATATTTTACAGGAAAAATGAATTTGAGGTGTGCATATTCCTTTGACAATGGAAGAAGGAATTGCTTAAACTTTTTCTTGTCAATTCGTGACCCTTTGAACCAGTGTTCACCAGTCTGGGGTAGCTTCGTAGCTTTCAAAATAAATTCTTCATCTATGACTAGCTGTAAATCAGCTATCTGAGCAACATTTCCATCAAAAGACAATGCAAATCATCTGGTAACTTCCTGATTGTGTCCACTAAAACCCCAAAATAAGAGTTTCCAGTCAATTTTCTCAAACAAGGCAAGAACTTTAGGGTCGGCTTCTAACATTTCAGGACCAAAAAGCTCAAAATGACTTAAGGGAGCCATCTGTTCAACTATTAGTTCTTTATGTGACAGAGGATTGAAAGGCATTGTAAAGACTGAAGGAATAGGGATACGTGAATACACAGACATGTTATGAACCTTCACGCATTTCTGGAGGAGCTAATGAGTAACCCTAGACTAGTTTCTATGCGTGAAAACTTCACCATCAAACCACCGCAGGTATTCCTCAAAGAAATTGATGTGATCTGAAATCATTAGCAGATATTTGAAATCAAATAGTTTCATGAATGTAATATGACTGTCAGATAGGATGGTATTGATATGAACACATCTGACTAAGATAATTATTACATATTAAAACTCCCTTGAACAGATGTTATCAAGCCAACAATTCGTATCTTGTACCGTACACACGACTATCAAAAGTTAATAAGAAAGGATTATACGTGGAAGGCAATCATGCTATCAATCCAGATGATGTGAAGTTGTCATTACAAGCAATGATGTCTCCTAGGGTTTCGTAAATCCAACCAAGTACCAAGATCAACTTTGGATAGTAATTTAAATGTTCAAAACCATATTTATGCATGTAATAGATTCGAGGAGAAAATTATATAGTTTTGAATGAACTTATTGAATCCAAATAATCATATGACCTATTGCAAAGTATGATCGGATGGAAAATTTATTAAAAACTAAATAGTACATAAAAATCGATTACTTATGATTATAACACAAATATTTGTATGGACATGCGAAATGATATATAAAAATAAACTTTATCTATTTGAGAAACATATATACACTTTCCACAATTTGTAAAATGGCATAGTATTAAAAGATAAAGTTTTATGTAAAAATATATTATTAGGGTTAAAATAGCATATTTCAATTAATTCATCAACCCTAATCATATAAATTTAATCCAAAATGCATTTTCATTTTAACCCAAAGAACTATTTACCAGACTATAATTTAAATATCTTGAATCAATATATAATCAGATGTATTGAGAATAATAAAATCGATTATATATGTAAAATTACAAGATTAACAGCTGCTAATTTATTAAATTTATCATAGTGTTCCCTAAACTTCTAGTATATCCCTTAACTCTTCTTTAATTGAGAGTGCCTTCAGAATCGAAGATTCTGAAGGCACTCTTATATAAATTTTTGTGATAAATCATAGAAGAGAACTAATTATTTTTATTCAGCCACGCATAAAAAATTGAGAGGGTTGTTGCCTGCCAACAAATAGCGACGACCTGGGTGAACCAGTTATCTCTGCTCATACAATTTTCAAATGATGGTATAAACAAAATCTTAAAATCTATTTAAAACAATAAAAAATTCTCAGTCTAATAAAAACTATTATCTGATTTATATTTGCAAATATAATTCAACATTACCCCATCTTTACAAATAAGAATATTGTTAAAGATAAACTTAAGAATGTCTGAATCAAAACAAAGTACTTATAGTAATAATAATCTAAACCATCAGAATAAGATATAGGAATCTACTTCACTGATAAATTTCTAGAATCTGTTGCATTAATATAATGATTTTCCTTTCTTTTTTCTCTCTCTCTCTCTTTTTTTTGCTTTAAATATAAACTAAAAATCAGAAACAATTACTTTGACCAAAGACTACTATCTAGGCATGATAACCTGATGTGATAGTATCATTCACGAGAACTTCCTAGAATAAGCAAGCCAACTCGTGATGAGACCTCTTGTCTCTTGATATTTTAACCAAGAGCCATCACTCTGATGATCATAAATGAAGTTATACTAGACAACACTGATGATCATGATTAGGCCGGCTCGTGATGAGACCTCCTATTCTTCAATCCAAGTTATGTTTCACTTTATTGAGTTTGGAAGTTTACATTTTATAAAATAAGAGATCATTACCTAGCATGGTAACCAAATGGTAATGTCAGTCACTAATATCACCAGAAAATGAATCAGCTAGCTCATGATGAGACCACCTATCTCTTGACCTTACGATCAAGAGCGATTATCAGTTTCATAATAATGTCATGTCGGTGATATTTATGATCCTGATCAGATCGACTTATTACTAAGACCTTCCGTCTCTCATTTTAAATTTTAGAATTTTATTGAATGGAATAGACCTAAATTTTTTCTAGATTGTAAATAACTTTAAAAGAAATGACTGATGATAGAGATCCATAAAGATTTTTTCAAAGTACAAGTTTTGAAAAAGACATTAATCAGCCATCCTAACTATTAAAAGAAAATAGGAGAATGAGGGATAATCTGAATAATATTTACAAATATTTACAAATAATGATAGGTTTTTAATAGACTTAAGAAAATTTGATCATTCTAAACCAATTTTTAAAAGACCTAGTCTAATACCATAATTTTAACCTAATGAACAAACTGGGTTTAAATCGCATGACTTATTTATTTACACATGTCCTCTCAACAATGTATGTACATTAGTGATTGATTATCTTAAAACACATATACAGAGATTCGACAATCCTTGATACAAATGATTGATATGTTAATACTTGATTGGAAAAATCTTAATTTAAGAAAATAAAAAATAAGTTTCAAGAGTATTTTACATGGGTCAAATGATATTTGAATGTACATAAGAATCATGATTTTATCATAATTATGTTTGATAAAATAATGATAATAATATATACAGGAAGTTCTTAAAATTTAAATAAAATGATTTACAGACAGAAACTGATTTAAAAAGAAAGCAAGCTCATATACATAATTATATACAAATTTAGGGTATAAAATGTTAGGAAAAATATTTTTTAAGATCAGTCCATTTACCGAAAAATTTTCAAATTGACCTTCTAGGGTTTGTAAATGAAAAGTGCTTGGCCCTATCTTTTCAGCAATGACAAATGGACCTAACCAAAGTTTTTGAAACTTGGTATGATCTCCTTTCTCCTCATGGACTTTGTCCCATTTTAACACCAAGTACCCCACTTGGAATTCTCGGTTTGAACTTGAGGATTGATCAAACCAAGACTTAACAATTTGTTGATGTTTTCTAAAATGTTGTTTTGACTTGTTTCTTTCCTCCTCTAGTTTCAATAAAGTGTTAATCATTTTCTCCATAGCTGGACAATTTTCATCCTAAATAGATTGGGCTAACTGTAATGAAGGTAAAAATAAATTTGGTGGTAAAACAACTTCAGTTCCATAAACCAGGAAGAAAGGTGAGTTACCTATTGCAGCTTTAGGAGTTACTCTATCTTCCCAAAGGGCATTAAACAACTTTGTATGCCAATCACGATGGTGAGCTGAAATAGTTCTTTTGAAAATTTTCAACAATTTTTTATTTGTTGATTCAGCTAAGCCATTTCCATGAGGATGATAGTTAGCTGAATACCTAACCCTTATACCTTTCTCTAAAGAAAATTGAGTTAACTCAACTGATGATAAATATGAGGCATTATAAAAAACAAGGGAATGTGGAACACCAAATGTCGTTATGATAAAAGATTCTAAAAATAAGATAACCTTATTTGTGTTGACAACCCTTAAAGGTGTATCCTCTTCCCATCGGGTAAAATAATCAGTTGTAGTTATAATGTATTTGAGTTGCATAGAAGAGGAAGGGTTTATTGGTCCTACTATATCAATACCCCATTGCTGAAAAGGCCTTTCTATTGAAATAGGTTGTAAAAGGAAAAGCAGACTTCTTAACACTACCTGCAGCAAGTTGACATTCTTGACATTTTCTGGCAAAAGAATAAGAATCTCGAAATAAAGTGGGCCAATAATAGCCAGCCCTAAGAATCTTATGTGTTGTAGTTTCTCGACCAAAATGGCCACCTACTGGTCCAAAATGTAATTCTTTCAAAATCACTTATGTTTCCTCTTCGTCTAGGCATCGAAGTAAAACAACATCTGAATTTCTCCTAAAAAGAGTATTATCAATTAGTAAATAAGGAGCAGATTTCAAACTAAGTGTTCTCCTTTTCCTTGGTTCAAGGTAATCAGGAGCAGTTCCTATTTCCAGAAGTGTCCTTCAATCTTTGTACCAAGAATCCTGTGGTGGAGGATAAAAGTAAATTTCCCTAGTTAGTAAGACTTCATCAATGACAGCCTTTGAATTGTTATTAGGAAAATGAGCTGCTTCAACAGCAAGTTTACATAATCCTTAACCCTTGACTATCATTGAAGGTTTAATCTCCAAGTCATATTCTTGAAGAGCTGTCATCCATGGTGCTCTTTTTTCACCTAAATCTTTTTGTACTAGCAAATTTCTGACTGAAGGGTAATGAACTATCACTTTCGTTCTAGCTTTCAATAAATATGGAAAAAAGTGTTTGACAGCTTTGAAAACTGCAAAAGCTTGCTTATCAACCTCGTGGTAATTAAGTTCAACACCTTTAAAATTTGAGCTCATAAAAGAAATTGGCACTTCACTATTTTGCTGATTTAGCTGAGTTAAAACTGCTGCATATGATATGTCAAAAGTGAAAGTATACAATATGAAATCTTTGTTAAAATCTGGGCTCAAAAGACTAGGGGCTTCTGAAATGGCTTCTAAAATTCTCTGAAATGATTCTTTTTTAGTTTGTTCCCAATTAAAAATAGCATCCTTCTTAATCATTTTTTGTAAAGGACGGATTGTTTCAGAAAAATTGGGGATAAATCTCCTAACAAAGTTTATTTTACCAAGAAATGATTGCATTGCTTTTTTGCTAAAAGGGTAAGTTATTTTCAAGATAGCTTGGGTTCGTTCTGGATCAATCATGATCCCGTGTTTTGAAACCACACAGCCTAATAAAATACCTTCTGAAACAACAAATATTGTTTTCTTTGGATTTAAAGAAATTCCAAATTTCCTACAACGTTCAAATACTTTTCCAAGATGATTAATGTGATCATGTCGATATTTAGAAAATACAGTAACGCAATCTAAATAGACAACTATTGAATGATTAATTAATCCTCTAAAAGCAATATCCATTGCTCTTTGAAAAGTTGCCCCAGCATTGATTAACCCAAAGGGAATATTTCTATAAGCATATGTTCCCCATGGAGTTCTAAAAGCTGTTTTCAGTTGATCATCTGGGGAAACCAATATTTGGTTATATCCTGAGAAACCATCAAGAAGTGACAATATGTCAGACCTAGAAACTTTCTGAAGGATTTGTTCCATGGGAGGAACTGGGTAATTATCTTATTCAGAAGACTTATTAAGGTTTCTAAAATAAACACATAGTCGAATATCACCGTTTTTCTTCCTAACTGGAACCAAGTTAGCTACCCACTGAGTATGTCAAATAGGAAAAATAATCCTAGCAGTTAACAACTTATTTAATTCCTTCTTAATTGTTGGTTCTAGTGACGGATGATACTTCCTAAGTTTCTGTTGGAAAGGTTTTGATTCTTGTTTTACTAGAATAATGTGTTGCATGACTTGTGGATTAAAAGTTTTCAAATCATCGTATGTCCACGCAAAGACATCCTTAAATTTTTTGAATAATTTTATGAATGTTGATTTTTTTGTAGGAGTGCAATCTATTCCTAGATTTACAGTTTGGGGATTCAATTCTGTTCCTAAATTTATAGTTTCTTATTTCATTTGTGAGCTATTGGTTTTACAATTAGGAATAGACCTAAATTTATCTTGAAGATCAAAAAACGTTTCTAATCTCAAAACTGAATTAGGAATCGGTTTTACCTTTTCGAAAGCCTTTTCAACTGAACAAAAATCATTTATTACTGAAAAATCCCACATATTTTCGTCATGTGTAACTTCATCAATGGATGAATCTTTGAAAGTATCATCATTTGTTAAGAAATTCAGCACCTGCACATCATTATCAAATACATGCCAGTTAAAGATATTATCTAGTATAGAAGGCCTAAAAATCAATTCAATTGAAAAGAAATCAGGTGTGAAATTCTCTGATGGAATCCGTTTTGATGCTACATTTGATGATAAATCTGCCTCTTGGTTCTGGAACCTTGCAACTGACATTATATTGAATGCATCAAAATGCAACATGAGATTCCATACCTCTCATTGATAATTCTGCAAATGTTCAGAAATGCAGTGAATAGAATTATAGACCTACATGACGATGATTTCAGAATCACCATATGCAATTAGCACTTTAATATCCAAATCAATCGCTTTCTTCAAACCCTGAATTAGAGCTTCATATTGCACAGTATTGTTCATATAATGAAATTCAAGCCTACATGCTATACATGTTTTATTTCCTTTAGGGTCAATTAACAGGCAACCAACTCCTGGTCATTCTTTAGACTTTGACCCATCGAAATATAAAGACCAAGTAGAACTATTTGCAACGACTTTACTTTCAATAATATTTACATAATTATGACTATCTACATTATTTAAAATTTCCTTGAGTGAAGAATCATGAGAGATAGTTGTAACATTAAGAATTTATGATTGCTGTTTATTGTCAGAGAAAATAGAATTTTCAGATTTAAAATTTCTGAACCCAAGTTCATACATATAGTTCCCCATTATAGAATCTGAAAATAAAATCGGTTCATTGGGATCATGTAATTCTTTAACAGTATGTTTCAGATATCTTTCTCTGTTTATCTTAATTTGATTTGACTTTCCATTCTTGGGTAACCATAAAGTTGACCAATCTATCACAAAGAATCCTTTCAATTGCTAAGACCAATCCCTACTCAAAAACAACCCATACACGTCAGGAATGTCTGCAACCACAATATCTATGATTTGAAAAACTGAAGGGTTACAAGCAATCCTTACCGTAGAACATCTTTCATCTCTCCTACAACCCTCACATTTGTCCTATCCAATTGATTAATCTGTAAATTTGATGGAACATACTTTCCATTTAACCTTTTGCACACAGACAAAGGCATTACATTGGAAAATGCTCCAGAATCAACCATAGAATTGTGAACGTTTCTATTAAAAATATCGAAGGTAAGAAGGAATGGAGGAGTTGTTGATTTTGAATTTTTTCCTATTAGCGAAGCTTTATCAGCTACTGACTCTCCTTTATTGATTGGTGTTAAATCACTATTGGAACTATTAGCAGCTATATTTTGCTTAGCATTAGGAATTATGGAACTCATGGCAGGATTTATAATAGGACTATTAGGCATTGGGTAAATTTTAAGAAGATCATACACACTAATATTTACACGTGTCTTCTTTAAAACTTCTATTATATCATATTGTAAATCCAACTTTGGAGCATTTTGAATAGGCTGAGCAGTTCTCACAGGCTACGTTTGTTTGACAGATTGAGTCTATTTATTTGGTTGTGAATTATTGTTATCGTTACTTGGGGTAGAACTTGATGATGCTCCAGGAGTATTTGCGAATGTTCTACTACGAGTATTATAGGCATGTTGTCCTGAAGGAGGATTTTTACCTTCATAATCTTTTACTAGACTGTCCCAGAAATGACCATTTACTTGTTGAGGTTCTTTCAATTCTTCTTCATTTTTAGATTCCTCCTCCTCTTTGTTATCTATAGTTTCTTGATTTGAGGGAGTTTCGAATAAAGATAAGACTACTTGAATAGTATTAAAAATTTCTTCATTTACTGCTATATCAGGAGGTGTACTAGTCTTATTATTAGTGTAAGGATTCTGCCTAAACTGATTTCTGAAATACCCTCTGGAAGAGGCATTTTCAGAATTAGTTTTCTTTAATCCTACAACTTCATTAGTTAACACTCGAATAGCATTCTGTAATAGTTCTACATCAAAGGCTTTATCTTTTTCTGAATTATTTTTTTCAATTTTCTTATGAGGAAAAGTTTCAACTTTTCCACTTCTATCTGGTTCATAAGACATGGAATCCTTATCGACTTTAATAGCTTCCTCAAAAGTTTCAATAAGGGTTATTTTACCTGCTCTTTTAACAAACATCCCAGGATACTTTGGTAAATCTGAAGTATAATTTTCAATAATAATATCCTCAGGTGGTTGAGAAGCAACAAGAATTTTATTTTTCAAGGTAAGAAATCTCTGATTAAAATCTTTAATTCTTTCCTTAGGTTCCATTTTAATTCGAGATAACTCAAGAGCTAAAAGAGAAAGTGTTTTATCCTCCCCAAATTTATCTAGGAAATCCTTCTTGAATTCATCCCAATTTGTGATTGATCCTTGGACTAATGAAAAATACCAAGTAGATGCTTTCTCTTCAAAAGTTAAAGGGAACAAATGACAAACTATATCTTCATGCTGAACGTTCATGGTTTGAACAACTAACATGAATTTATCTACATACACCTCTGCAGGTTCCTTGTTATCTGGATTAAACTTTGGAAGAAGTTTATCTGAATGTTTGGGTAGAGGATGTTGTACACCAGGCACAACTACAACAGTTGTTCTCAACCAAGGAAGTTGTGGATTGGGTGGAGGATTAGGTGGAGGGTTAGGTGGAGGGTTGCCTCCTCCTCCTACAGGTATGTTTCCAGCCATAGGACTTCCTTCAAAATCTCAAGAACTCCTTGAATTAGATGACCTTGGACTATCTGGTGGTGATTATGGAGGAGAAGGCGGTTGATCAATACCATCTATAGAAGTCAATCTTCTAGCAGTATTTGTTCTAGGAGTTTCTCTATGATGACTTCTAACTTGATAACTTGGAGTTCTATCAGCTTCTGGTGAATCTTGAGTAATTATATTCAATTGAGGGTTACATCTTTGTTGTCTAGGTAGACCATAGTCTATTGGTGTTAACCCAAGTTGATGAGCATATGCTCTCGTAAGAATATGATGTGATTCTTCTAAAGTTTGAGTACTCTGTTCAGGTGTGAATGGAGATGTAATGTGGTCACACTCAAGGATGATCCTTACAGTTTCTATGAATGGTGATCTACTAACTTTAGATTGTAATGGAGGTTGTTAACTAGTTGAAGATTTATCATTAGTTCTACCTTCCATTAATCATTAACATGCCCTCCTTCTAGCGCCATTTGTTGGCCAGATTTTCTGACTTGGCCAACTTAAGGAGATTAATCCCACACAAGTTGATTAGAACAACTCCCAGTGTGTTTGGAATGGAAAAATATCATAGGGAATGGTCCTACTACCAACTAAATTTATCATCTTAAGGAGAACGTAAAAATTCAGTAAAAATTTATCCTAAATTTTATTAATGTTTAAAATAAACCCTAGAGTTAGTTTTCTAAGTCGAAGTTATCCTAAAGTGATTTCTAAAGGAAAGTATTTTGTTTTAAAGTTTTGTTTTAAGATATTTTGACTAAAATATTTTTACATTTTTATCAAACTAACCTAATTCTATTTAATAGCTATTAAAATAAACTAAACTAAAAAAAAATCAACTAGCTATCCTATCTCAGCTGAGAACAACTTGGAAAACTAAATCAATTATCAATTAATGACTTGAATTTAATAAAGAGGTAAGTAATAATAATTTAAATGAAAATATTTAAATTATTATCCTAAAATCACTTTGTTGAATATGCACAACAACAGAACATTAAAATAGAGAACTACTATTATTTATTCTGTTATGCCCTATTAATTAATAACTAATATTCAATACCGAATATTTGAATAACAAGATTTTATTCATTCATAAAAACATTGTAGAAAATACAAATGAAATCAAGAATAAATATGAAATATATATATTACCAAATCTCAATTATCAATACAAATATCAATTAACAAAACTCAGTAATATTCTCAATCAAACATCAATATTGTGCAAACAGAGTATAATTTCAAATAATAAATACAATCATATCAAAGTATAATTGCATAAAAATATATGGTGAGAAAACAGTATATCGAAATATATATTAAGTTTTCAAAATAGTAACAAGCAGTGATTTGAGAACTCTAGTCACAATCCTCCACGAAGGTAAAACTTCAGTAAAGAAATTAAAACCAAACACTGTAATTATATTTCTAATAAGTCTTTTCCTTCAATACTCCATCCACCCCCTCTACACTGAACTTACTAGCTTATATAATGATACTAGTAACTCCTTTCAGTTTCTGTGTAACAACTATTCTAAAAATATCCCTTAGTTTCTAACAACCACTACATATTAAAGACAAAAATTCTATCCCTATTCTGTTGCATCGAATTTCTTGAAAGAAGGCACCTGGAAGATATGCTTTATCCTATGAAACAATAATGTCAATTATATGACTGGCCTGTATTAACTTCTGCCCAGTTGAATCGACCTATGACGTGGCTGTATTTAGTATCCAATTCTTCCAGAAGCACCAGCGAATGCCAACGACGAGAAAAAATAGTCTCCATTCTTTACAACATATCAACAATATGTACACCTATAACAAATATTAATTTCTCATTAAAATCATAATAACAAGAAAATAAAATAAAAATAATACAAATTGTAATCATACCTGTAAAATCTATGATTTTTCAGGTGTGCTAATTAAAACATTTTATTACCTATCAAAATTGAAATCTCAATAACCAAATATAGACTAAGTCGTTGCTATCTGTAACTTGATAGCTTTCCTGGCTTTTGACAGCTTGGCCCTGAGTTTCAAGATTTTCTCTTCATGGATTTTTTCATCTTTCAATAATTTTGTCATTAGTTGCAGCTAACAATTTCTTTTCTGCTTTGTATTTGTCCTTCTTGGCTTTCATTTGTTGCCATCGGTCTACCCACATATGCAATTCATTTTTTTGCTATTGTAACTCTGTTTTCAACCTGTCACGAGCTTCTTCAATGTCTTTTAACCGATCAACCTTATGTTGTTTAGAAAGCCTGATTGATTGCTTTGCTACTTTTAAAGTTTCTGCTAGAGAATCTTCATCATTCAATGATGACTCAAATCGACCTTCATGTTCAGACTGTGCTGGTAATGGTGAATTATCTTTCATGAATCTCTTAGGATATACCACCACATCATTGTGACCATTACTATGTTCTTGTTCAAAGTCATTGATTGGGGTGTCACGAGGAGGAGATTCATCCTTGTTTTCACTATTGTCTTCAACAACAATGGGTTCACTACTCTGTTCAATGGTTCTTGGAACTGAAAGACTAATCATACTCCTAGTAAACCTTCGATTTAATGTTTCAGATTTTCTCATGCTCGGTTCAAGAGTTTTATTGTCACCTTCCAGATTTTTCCCTTTTACCTCATGCTTCTCTCTCTCCTCCATTACCTTAGAATACAAATTACCTGTTGATTTAGCAGAGTGCGTTTGAACAACCATTTTACTTCCCTCTCCCACTTCGTTTTCTCTCTGGGATTGTTTAGGAGGGTTCGAAGCATAAAATTTCTCATTTTCAACTATCAGACAAAGCTTATCCAGCCCCTCATGATCAGTTTCTTTCTTTACTTCTCCTTCACAAGATCTTCTTCGTTTTGCACGAGTCTTAGGTAAGTAGGTAGGCCAAAATTGGGTTAACCCGAAATCATTTTCTTTTAAGAATTCATCCCATGTTTTTCCTACTGTAACTAATTGATACTGAACTAACATTTTGATCAGGTCGTGATGGAAAAGACTACGATCTTGATTACCAATGGTACGTTCAACCATAACCGCCATTTTATGCAAACTATGAAGTAGAAAGTAGGGTAGATTTAATTTAAAACCCTTAAGAGCCATTAAAATTCTCAGATGATATAATTGGACATTCAAATATTGACCATCATAAGAGATATACCTGGAAATGACTTCAAAAGGAGCACGCCATTGATTCCTCAAATATTTTATAGGAAAACTGAATTTGAGGTGTGCATCTTCCTTTGACAATGGAAGAAGGAACTGCTTAAACTTTTTTCTTGTCAATTCGTGACCCTCTGAACCAGCGTTCACTAGTTCAGGGCAGCTTCGTAGCTTTCGAAATAAATTCCTCATCTATGACTAGCTGTAAATCACCTATCTGAGCAAGATTTCCATCAAAAGACAATGCAAATCATCTGGTAACTTCCTCATTGTGTCCACTAAAACCCCAAAAGAAGAGTTTCTATTCAATTTTCTCAAATAGGGCAAGAAATTCAAGGTCGGCTTCTAATATTTCAGGACCAGAAAGCTCAAAACGACTTGAGGGAGCCATCTGTTCAACTATCAGTTGTTTCTAGGACAGAGGATTGAAAGGCGTTGTAAAGACTGAAGGAATAGGGATACATGAATACACAGACATGTTATGAACCTTCACGCATTTCTGGAGGAGCTAATGAGTAACCCTAGACTGGTTTCTACACGTGAGAAATTCACCATGAAACCACCGCAGCTATTCCTCAAACAAATTGATGTGATATGAAATCATTACCATATATTCAAAATCAAATAGTTTCATGAATGTAATATGACTGTCAGATAGGATGGTGTTAATATGAACACATTTGGCTAAGATAATTATTACATATTAAAACTCCTTTGAAAAAATGTTATCAAACCAACAATTCGTATCTTGTACCATACACGACTCTCAAAAGTCAATAAGCAAGGATTATACGTGGAAGGCAATCGTGCTATTAATCCAGATGATGTGAAGTTGTCATTACAAGCAATGATGTCTCCTAGGGTTTTGTAAATCCAACCAAGTACCAAGATCAACTTTGGATAGTAATTTAAATGTTCAAAACCATATTCATGCATGTAATAGATTCAAGGATAAAATTATATAGTTTTGAATGAACTTATTGAATCCAAATCATCATATGACCTATTGCAAAGTATGACCGGATGGAAAATTTATTAAAAACTAAATACTAGATCAAAAATTGATTACTTATGATTATAACACACATATTTCTATGGACATTCGAAATGATATATAGAAATAAACTTTAGCTATTTGAGAAACATATATACACTTTCCACAATTTGTAAAATGGCATAGTATTGAAAGATAAAGTTTTATGTAAAAATAGATTATTAGGGTTAAAATAGCATATTTCAATTAATTCATCAACCCTAATCATATAAATTACAAAAAAAAAACTAATGATGAATACTTTTTCAAAAGAAACCAATAAAATCAAATTGTAGCAAGTTCAAAATGCATTTTCATTTTAATCCAAAGAACTATTTAGCAGACTATAATTTAAATATCTTGAATCAATATATAATCAGATGTATTGATAATAATAAAATTGAGTATATATGTAAACTTACAAGATTAACAACTGCTAATTTATTAAATTTATGAAAGTGTTCCCTAAACTTCTAGTATATCCCTTAACTCTTCTTTAATTGAGAGTTCCTTCAGAATCGAAGATTCTGAAGGCACTCTTATATAATTTTTGTGATAGATCATAGAAGAGAACTGATTATTTTTATTCAGCCAAGCAGAAAAAATTGAGAGGGTTGTTGCCTGCCAACAGGGTGTCAACAAAGAGTGAACCCCTGTCGATGGATCTGTTTCAACAGAAGTCTGTCGGCAACACCTGTGATGCAAATGAAGTCTCGCTCGAGATATCTTATGGTAACTTCAAGAACTAGGTTTCTACAGTTATGTCATGTATTTCACTTTAGAAGTCTATCAGGTGACTCCACCGAAACCGAGAATTATACTTATGTTCTCATACATTCATTCAATATAACCATCTACTGTTCCATCGACATATATGACAACATAATCATAAATCATTAACATATGTTAAATCAGTAGAGGTTCGATACATACAAAAGTTCATTAACCATTAAATATATGCGACACATTTAGATAGGATTATTTATATTAAACATGCATTTGACACAACATAAACATTAAAACATAGAGATATTAGGAGAATTTTGAGGTCTAAAATGAGCCTCAAAACAAAAAATGTACTATCAACATCAAGTTTAAAAAAACCAATAACATTCCATAGAATGATATCATCCATTATAGTTAATGTGTCGTTACTTGAGTTAAAGATACTAACTTATCAAATTCTAAATGATGAATGACAACCCATAGTTAAACATACTTATAAAGAAGAAAATACTCATAAATTATATATAAATATAATAATATACTTATTACTCTTAAAATATTTATATGTATTTAATAGTATTTATAAAACAAAGTATTTTAAAGTATAACCCTTCTTTAAATATAAAGTATAACTCAAACTTAATTTCAAATTCAAAATTCACACGTACTTTCCGATACTATAAGTATTTTTCTCTATAACACAAATTCACATGTAATAGGCTAGTTTATAATATATATAATGTTTATAATATATAAAATGTTTATAACATTTAATGAAAACTAGGTGTTACATTTCCTACAACAAACCTGGTATATAACGTAGGATGAATGCACATTTAAAATTAAAGTCAAAATAATATAATAATGTTTATAATATTATAATAAAAATATATTTAAACTTTATTATATAAAAATATATTTAAACTTTATAATATAAAAATATATATACGTGATTTAAAATTCAAAATTTTAAGTTTCCTAGTATTAAAATATTTATAGTATAATTTAAGTTTAGATTATAGTTAAATTAATTAATTAATTTAAAATTTAATGTATAGTAAAATTAATTTAATATAACATATAAGTTTAAAATGTATTTAATAAATAGGTTAAAGTGAGTTTTAAAGAATATAAATTAGAATTAAATATAAATAATTATTTAGTGAATTTAGTCATATTTAATTTAAGTTTATATTCAAGACTAAAATATTTTACTTTATTTTGTTTTATAAGTACTTTACTTTCATACATTTATTGTTAAAAGTACTTTATTTCTAGTCATATCAAAGATATTTTTTTATTAATTTTATTTCTAGATATATTTTCAATTTAACTTAACCATAGTTACATAGACTGTACTGTAAGAGATGAGTTGTAGGTATACCTTCCCAAAAAAATGACAAACTCACAACATTTTATTATATCTCTTATGAGGCTCATTTTAGACCTCAAAATTCTCCTAATGTAAGATATAACATAGAAACCCATTGGGGAAAAACCACAAAGGTGGTTTTTATCTGGCATGAGAATTGGTTTGGCACCTTTGGTCTGCGCACTCAGCTTGCAAACTCTTCTTTTGATCTTCTTTATAGTTCATACATTCATATCTCGTCTCATGCTCTCTAGTTTTGGTTTCTCTCTCTCTCTCTCTCTCTCTCTCTCTCTCTCTCTCTCTCTCCGATCTACACACAGCTTGGGTTAGTGATTTTTATCAGCTTTTCCACTTTTACAATTCTTGATTCAACCGTTGGCTTACCCTCAACTATCAGTCAACAGGATGTCTTTCTATTTTAATACATTTAATTATATTAAAAAATAGACACTATCAAGCTAAAATACAATCATGCTTTATTACTAAAAGAAATATTTTAGTCTAATGAACTCTTCCTGCAAAATGAATCGAACTTTGCATTTTGAAGTGCTTTATTCCTATTATGTCGTGGTTCCTTCTATCATGGTTGCTTCCGTCGCAGCTTCTTTTGTCAAAGATTCTTCCGTCACAGCTTCTTTCGCCACAACTTCTTCCATTGCGCGACCATAATCTTCATCTTTTCGAGTATAATTTTGTCTGACTTTTCCTAGGGACAACAGGCCCCCAACACTCACCTGTACCTCATCTCGAGCCAAATCAGTTTGAGATCTCCATTAATGTGACCTTGCTTTAAAAATATTGAAATATTTTCACTACTTGTTCAGTTTCCTATTGCATTTCTACTTCTACTATCTTCAAGTTTTCCACAAGTTCGGAACTGATGTGTTCCAAAGTTGTTTGTCTTGCCAACCCCAAGGCTTGTTGCACCTTTTCATGTGCAGGTTGAATGAGACCTATACCTTTCTCTACTTTCACTTGAAGTTATGTGACTTGATCGGTTCTCTTTTACTGTTATGTTCACAATTTTGCTACTTGGTGTTGCAATTTCTTCATGTCGGCTGCATTTCCCATTTTCTTTACTTTTGACAACTTCTGTAGATCATTCTTTAGTTTGTTGAAGTCCATCTCAGCAATATGAAACTGTTCCGTTATTTGTTCCAGTTATTCATTGTTGATCAAAGCTTCTTATGACTGAGAAACTTCATTGTAGCCTTAGTTGTTTCTTTTATTCATTCTACTAGTACCTCTGGAGGTGTACTGGTATTTATATGCAATTCCAGCTCCATGACCCCCTTACGGAGGCTCTTTGCTACTTCTCCAAGTCGAAAGACCTTGGATTTTGAAAACATATATGTTGTAATGCCTTCATTTGTAAAGCCGCTTCAAGCCAGTGTAACAACCACATCTAGTTGATGTCTGTCCTCCTACAACATTTTTTCTCTCCGCTCTATATCTTGGACTGGTTTCTTCAACTTATTAGCAAATATGTGTGAGGATTTGTCCTGATTAACCAACGCATGATCACTATTCTTTATTTCTGCTACTTCGACATTCTGAATGTAATGCATTTAATACATAGGTAGTGCAGAAAAATCCATAGTTACATGACCAAGGTTCTTGACCATGGTATTCATCTCTAGTGTGCCTAAGTTGATTGCTTGACCTAGTACTTGAATATTTATTAGTGAAGTTGGCATTGATGATTCCTCGACAAGTCGCTCCTCAGATGGACCAGCTTGGTCCAGTGACACAGTTGAGTATGGCGTTTGTTCGACCTCCACTTGAACTTCTTTTACTACTTTACAAAGTGTTTGTAGTAAAATGGTTATGCTGCTTGTCAATTCTATTTGTCTTTCGACCATTTTTTAGCAGTTTTGATTGGCACCTTCTACAATTGTTTCTGTCAAAAGGGTGTAATCATCATTGGTGAGGCTGACAACTACAGATGAGAAGTCAACCTTCCTCTCCTTCTGGATCTTCTCAGACTTCTCTGAGTTCTTTCTCTTATCCATCTATTAGGGTTGCAGCGGATTCATCTTGAATATGAGGGGGAGAGATTTATGGATTTTCTTCTACTGGTGGATCTCCTTCTTGGTTTCCATTCTTCTTTGTCGAGGGTTCATCCTGTCACGAATCTTCTTATCCATATAGATGATCATCTGCGATAGGAAATTTCCACTCTATTAGCCAATCTTGAATAATTGCATCAGTTTCAGCAGTAGACAGGTGAAACTGCATCTCAAGACATTGGTGCTATAGGTCTTCTCAAGGCTGCAAAAAGATGTGATGGGCCTCGAACAAGAATATTAAAAAATTTCAAAACCTTTGACGGTTTCCTTGATGATTCTGGCCTTCTTCCTAATACAATACCAAAGGCCCTCTCCTTGTAAAATGAATTCAATATTATTATCTCTTTGTCACTTAGGTTTCTCTTTGTCGAACCAAAGGTTCTAGTATTGAGCTCCTTGGCATGGGATTGACACATCTACCTCATGGCATTTTCGTGGTTCTTCCCATGCGATAAAATAAATAAAAATTAGTAAAATAAATAAAAATTAGTAACCAAGAATAATGAAATGGGATACCTTTTTCTTGTACTTGTTCCGCATCTCCTAAGAGCTCATTTAGTTGATAGGTTAACTAATTAAGCTGGACACCTGTAGTGAAATGCTCTACCACACCAATTGTTCCAGCAATACATTGGTTTGGTCGCATTTTTTTGAGCAACTTTCTAGATAATACTTTAGCCGTGAACCGTGCAATAGTATCATTGATGGAGGCAATAACAAAGCCTCTCTTGTCCCTTACCAGATTGTATTTCTCTTTCATCTTATTTGTGAATGTTGTATCCTAGTCTTTCCCAGCGAAGAATGGTGTTGGGTCAACTCCCACTAGAGGGAGTCCTGTAATCAATGCTATCATCTCAACATCCACTAAAATATTTCGGTTGATCCATAAACAACCACCATGGAAATATACAAGCAACTGCTTGACGCATGCATTCAATTCTACCGTGTGGGAAAAATGTGGCTTGTGCATTCGTGACAGTGGTCTAGATTTATCCAATCCTCATGCCCATACCATTGGAACAATGTTAATAGGGCTATACTCTCTTTCTTAGACAGTAGTCATATATCTATCCATCGCTAGTTCTAGAATTTGCTGTTAGTTTTTCTAGATCTTATTAGCTTAATTAGGATCCTTTTCTAAAAGAATAACAAGTAGAAAAAGATGCATAAGATATAACATATACACAAGACAAACATATTTTCACTAGGGAAACCATAAAGGATAAAACCCCTTAAAATTCCTTAGAATAGTACAGTCACAAAGACTGTGTCATAATATGATCAAACCGAGTAATAATAATTATTTAACTACTATCTATCTCTCCTCCCTTGTCTCTCTCTCTCTATCATGTGAAATTTAGTGAGTCCGAGGTGTGTATAAATGAGGGAGAGCGCCTCCCTATTTATACTAATGAAGTGACTAGCCTTTTCGATGACTGGTCCAACTTGTTACCCTAACAGGGCCGAGTTCTCCTAGAGAGACTCCAAATACACATTACATGATGTTACACTTGGGACTATTGCCTCAACTTACAATCGAGGTCGTACCTCAAGGTCTAGACATAATAAAGACATCCTGCAAGGAGGAAAACACATCTTCAATGGGGGTACAACAACATACAATGATAATATACCTCAGAATATATTCTGAAGTTACAAATACATCAACACTCCCTCTTAACTAGGAAGGTATTCTCTCTCTCAGCACAATCATCAATATATTTGGTCAATTCTTCATCGCAGAGTTGTCATCACATAGTTGTAGATTCATCATCATAGCTGCTGCCATCATCATCTTCTTATCAATCATCAAACGGTACTATATGTCATAGGAATTTTCTATAGAGCTAACCATTTTTCATGCTGGTTGTAGGACTAGTACTCATCTAGGTTTTCATAAAATCTTGATCAAGCCACCATGTAGGAACTATTTAGGCCCTTCTTTACATTGCCACGACAATAACCTGCATCTCCTACCTTTATCTCATGGTATCCATATTATCTCTTTTGTTCTGTACAAAATAAAATAGAACAAAGCACAAATCAAATGCATACCACCTGTATTCTATAACCATAGAAGTAAGCAAGGATCTTTTCACGTCATTAATAAAACATGTAGCTTCTACTATGTGAGAATCACCTAGGAGCACACTCAGTGAATTATGTTTCTGCATGGTCAACCCGTGTTCTACCAGCAAAGGATAACTGCCTAGGCACACTTCACGTGTTTCATGACGTTATCATCTTAACATGGGAACACACACACATATAGATATATATATGTAAGGGATGATTACAACCAAACAACCTGCTACATCAAGAATTCTATGTTCTAGGTCAATCTCAAGGACTTATTACATTTGAACCACCCGCTTCTAGGATATTTTCCATTCAGAAACCTTCGAGGCATATTACATCCTCGTAACCTGCATACCAACCTAGGGATATTTTTACACTCCAACAAACCACATGAATTATTACATTCGAGTAACCTACGTACCACACTAGGGCTCATATTTATACTAGAATATCCTGTCTCATGACTGATTACATCCAAGGACAATCTACGAGCTTCACTAGGACTGATTACATTCGAGCAAAACCTACAGGATTGATTATGTACGAGCATCTTAATTCACCATGATTTGTCCTACTCGGACAACCTATCTTATTTCCCATGTGAGATATCATGCATATGTGTATTCTGGTCTCTCTCTATATGTATCATAGAAACATATCAGGACTAATTACATCCAAGGACAACCTACAAGACTGATTACGTCTGAGCAACCTATGATATTTGCGAGGATTTTACGCTCAGACAACCTGTCTCTCTATCTATGCTAGAACACATCACTCCCTCTTTCGAGGGGTCTCATTCTGGATCACACCAAGTCTTTCTCTGAAGTACTTGAACTTCACTCTGGCTTGAGACTTGTTCATCACATCGACTATTTTCTCATCCGTTTCCATGTATTGGAGCTTCACTTCTCCTCTCTGCACCATATCCGTGATATTTTGGAACTTGATCTCGGTGTGCTTCGACTTGTCATGGAACACAGGTTTTTCTGACGGCTTCATGCAACTCTTATTGTCATAGAATATACAAGTCACATCCAACTGGATATCAAACAAGTCAGAAAATAACTTTCACAATCACACTGCCTCAAAACTAGCCGAGAAAGCGACAACATACTCTACCTCAGCTATAATCAGTGCCACGCATGATTGCTTCCTGCTGAACCAAGAGACCACGCCAGATCCCAAACTGAAGTAGCAACCTGAAGTGCTCTTCCTGTTAGTGGCGCTACCTAACCAATCCAAAACAACATAAACATGTAGATTAATCTTCTAATTCGCATAATATTAGAGCCCATAATCCACTGTACCTTTTAGGTACCTTAATACATGCTTTGCAACTATTAGGTGAACATATCTCAGATCCATAAATAACTAGCTCAGGTTGATCACCACAAAGCATATGTTTGGCCTCATATTCATTAGGTACATCAATAAGCCACTCAACTGATGATACATCATGGCATCAACTGACTCAGATGAAGCATCATTCAGAAGAGTCAAGTTAGAAACCATAAGTGTGGCTATTTCCTTGCAGTCCAACATTCTGAATCTCTTCAGAATCTCCACTGCATACTTTCCTTGACCAAGGAATATCCCATCTGCGCTTTGCCACACCTCCCTGCCTAAGAAGTAGTGCATCATACCTAGTTCTTTCATCTTGAACTCTGTAGCAAGTCTCCTCCTTGCATCTTTAATGAGTTCCTCTTCAGAGGATGAAAAACCCAGCAATCCTTTGAGTATGATAGATAATTGTAGAGAATAATTTCCTATGCATGAGTAGATTTCCTAATAAGAGATAAGAATAGATAAGAGATCAAATAGGAACTTTGTCTCAGCCTTTCCAAGTGCATAACACTTTAGTAACAATCTTATTAAACCATGCAAAGAGAGGTAGTGAATGATTGCATGCCTTTGTGCACTATGAACACTGTGTGCATTGCTCATACATTAACCTTTTCCACCTTCCTTGACTTGGTGCCAAGTTGTCACCTTGAAATTGTCTCCCATGTAGTAGATATGCACCTTCCTTCTTTCACTAAGTGTTAACTGTCTTTAACTAAATGTGAACTTGTTGAACTGATTTGAACTGATTGAACTGAATGTGATGATTGAACTGAACTCAATCATAAACTAATTGATTGACCATTAGTTAGGAAATAACTAAATGTCTTTAGTGCTTCATAATCAGTTCCATCCATGAACACACACATTCATAAATTAAGGAGTAGATTCCTTAATTATATGAATCTTTTTTTAAATAACCGAGACTTAACTGATGTCTTCTAATTCGAGTTCACTGAAGGTATGGCATGGGAAATTCAAATCCTTAGTCTTTATCTATGCTGATGTCATTTATCATTAGTTAAATACTGCATGGTCCATATATGTATTATTTAATTAATCATCTTGTCATCTCACACTCATAAGAATTGTTCCATACTAATGATCATATGTATTACCACGGGTCATATATTCATATGCTAAAGTAATTCACTCTAGGGGTAGCTAAGCCTCAGAGGAGACATAACACCTAGTGACCATGGCTAGCAATACAACACATAGTATATCCACATGACTTGATACAACACAAGTCTAGACTTTGATAGAAACACAAGTCTATAGTATTGATACAACACAAGAACAGTCTTGATAGAACACAAGACTTCAATCTTAATACAACATAAGATTCCGATCTTGATACAAAAAAAATATCTCGATCTTTCTACAACACAAGATAACAATACATGCATCTTTCATGAAGAGGAATTGATACAACATAGTGTCCTAGATTTATACAACACAAGATTCCTTAATTTTATACAACATAAGTTCCTAACTTGATACAACACAAGTTTCTTAACTTGATACAACACAAGTTCCAGACTTGATACAACATAAATCTATGGGAGAATGACTCCTGATGCTGTACATTTAACACTCTCTCTCATCAAGGGAGACATTCTCTGCCATACCAAGCTTATCTCTAAAGTGTCTGAACTTTGTTAGAGACAGAGGATTTGTCATCACATCTGCAATATACTCATCAATAGCTATTTACTGAATTTTTACAATACCTTTATGGACCATGTATCGAATGAAGTGTGTTGGGCTATAGGGAAGACCCGGGGCTTATACTTTAACTTCACACCAACAAAAAGACCCATAGTGTTGGCCCTTTCGGCAACAACCTGCGAACAGGTTGCAGTCTCACCCGAAACAGCTATGGGGTGCCGCAGAATTAGGTTTTTGCAAGCATAAGAGGGATATTACTATACCTTTAGCCTTAAAAACAATTATTTATACAAAATAGAGCTTCAACATTCAATAAATAGCTTCACAATTTAGATAAATAACATTACTTGCTTAACCCTTAACTGGGAATTCATAGAGAAGTTACTATTTAACAGTTATCTTACTTTAACATTCACCTACTTATCAAAAGCATAAAAACATCACAACACAAAATAACACAACACAAGATTTAACGTGGTTCACCCCCAGGGTAGGGGCTACATCCACAGAACTGATTTTATTCAACTCTTTACAAAACAACAGTTTTGATCTGCGCACTCAGCTGTAGATCCTTCCTTCAATCCTAACTGCGCACTTAGCTGCAGTTCCTTTCTTACAAACTCTAAGCTGCACACTTAGCTGCAGTTCCTTTCCTTACAAAAACCCTCTACGCACACAGCTGCAGAGGTCGTCCATGCACACAGCTGGGAATTGACCTTAAAACCCGAAAATAGATCTAACTTCTTCGCATCATATGATCCTTGTGTCATTAGATACCCTTCACATCTTTACATGAGTGCCTATTTATACAAGTGCACTCTTACAAAATCATGGGCTTACACCCGAAATTTATGGACAATTACAAAAAAGAGGGCTTTGACTCAACCCCGACACCCCTAAGACTATTTTGAGTCACAAGTCCACTTACAAGCTTCCACAAAAACCGTGGATTTACCAAAATTAAGGACCATTAAGGTGCGGGCCCCAACAGGCCCCTAAGACTCACCAGTGTCCCATCCCGGGACACTCTGTTGCTGGTCTGGTGGGAGAATCTTGTTGGTAAAGATAGTGAATTGCTTGTTGAGGCCACGCATGATATTGTTGGTTGCTTGCTCCTTCTCCACCAACTCCTGCAATGTTGCTGCTGATGATTCGCTGGCCTTTTCCTGTGCAAATGCATCATACTCCTTCAGAAATTTGAGCTGGTTGTCCGTAGCAGTACTCATCTCCAAGGCCTCGTTGACAAGGGGCTGCATAGAATTTTCCAGCAGTGTTGCTTTAATTCTGTATGACTCAATTTCCTACTAGAGTTCCTTGCTTTGCCTTACCTTGAGCATTTTCTGCATAGGAGGCAGAGTCTTAATTTCCACTTTTACTGCATCCAGCTCTGTCTGTCACTGCTTGATGGTTTCTTGCAACTTTTCTACTTCTGGATTTTCCTACAGTTTTGTCCAGGTGTCGACGCTTTCATCTAGCAGTTTTGCTGCACTACTTACAAGATCTTAGATCTTTGTTGTTGAGGCCTGAATGTCTCTGCGACACTACTCCTTGACCTTTGGTGGGCTCTCCAGAGTGATACGAAGTTGAAGCTCCGCAATCTGAGCCTCATGTTCTGCTTTTATCTTTTCAATCTTGCTGTGAGACTGTTGTGGATAGTCTTTCAACTTAGAAATTCTTTGCTCTGGTTCTTCCTCAGCCTGTATGTCGAAGTCAGGAAGACTCCGACACACCTCATCCAATACTCGCACCAGTGTAGCCTGCTTACATTTTGCATCCTTCTTCCTCTGCTCTGCTTTGTCAAACTGCGCTGCAAGCCTCTCACTCTGCTTCATGGTATTTTCCAACTACAATTGTGAGTAGTGGTCTCGTGCTTAGATCTCCTTCATGATTGCTATTTGATAAAGATGTAGCTCCATCATAGACACCTTAGTGTAATCTATTCCGAGTGTCATGCTCATCTCCAAGCAAGACGCTGCGTCAGTTAATATGAGGGCTGCACTTGGCACTTGTCCTTTGTTATCCTTGGCTGGACATTGCCTTGCATCTGGCTGTGCGCTTACTGGGGCTTTGCTTGCTGCAGCGCCAGTTGCTGATTTTTCTGCTAACTCCTTTAGCCCTGAGATTCGCTGTGATATGCCGGTGAGGGCATCAAGATGCGTGGCTGCAAACTATGACCACTTGTTAGTTAGTACCTCTGTAGACTTTGTTAGAGCCTGATCAAGCTCTTCCATCGTTACGGTGGGCTCTTCGACAATATTTTTTCCCTTTGATGCCTTCGTTTTCTTTCTGGACTGAGGCTTGGTCACTTCCTCTGCCTCTGGTGACTTGCACTTATCTGGGAGATTGGGGTTTGAGATGGTCTTGACTGAGTCTTCTTCTTCTTCTTCATCTCCATCATCTCCACCTTGGTCACCTTCACTCTGCTGCGACTCACTCTGTTCTTTGCTTTCTTTGAGTGGGTCATTTTGCCGTGTCTGACTAGGGCCAGCGCCCATATTGGTGATTGGAGGGATTGGAATGTTGGGCTTTGTCCCTGTGTCCTTCAACCATTTAGCCGGCCACTGTTGAACTACCGTGAGGATGTCTTCTTTGGTCACCACGTATGGCAACTTCTAGCATGCATGTTTCTTATTGGCGCGAGCCTGGATGAAGACATTGTGCATGTCAGCCTTGAAGTTGGCCACTCCATCATACTGAGAGAATAGCTCATTACTGAGCCGCGGGGTCTTCAGAATCTCATATGAGATGCTCATTGAGTAAAAGGCGATCACATAATTCATCATCTGCTGTGAGGTTTTATCCTGTGACACCCACAAAGATGCATATCTTGTTGCGCCAGGCATGTTCGGTGGCACCTCAATAAACTATGCCTCGGTAGGTTCTTTCCAACCTACTAGTGCAATAAGCACTATCAGCCATGAATAGTGAAAGGGTCTACCTTTCTCCTACGCATCGCAGACATCTTCGAGGAATTCCTTGGCAATGTACTCTGCCCATTTGTAAATGTAGCCTTTAGCATATTTCGCAGCAATACTGACAATCGGGGAAGACGCTTCATGTGGTTTGCACTTCCTCATCAATTTGCAAGCTAAGAGCTTAGTGGCAAAGCAAATTTTTTGGTGCTGAATTGTTACAGTTTGATACCTTCACTTCCCTTTCGTCAGGACGAAGTGATCCTTCATGCTTTGTGCCAGCTTTTTATCTTCATGTTTTGAAGGAAATTCGATCCCCAGATCAGGCCTTTCCTTCAGTAAGCCTGTGATCCTATGAATGAGCTCACCATTAATAGGAATTCTTTTGTCTCCTATCCATAGGTTCCCATCATGCACCAATTCCAATAGCTGCTTGACTACCACGGTCACCTGTGTGCTGCGACCGAAGTGGGGAACATCTAGTATCTTCAATAAGCCATCTTTCTCTAAGCCAGCAACCCACTGTTTCACTTCTAGTAATGTCTCTCTAGTATCCGAATATTGGACAGAGTGTAAGTATGTCCCAGGTGTGAACTGTGGAAATTTCCCACGATCATTTGTATCATGGTCGGTGTACTTGAGCCGGTCTACTTTCCCTGTCATTGTTCCAACCAACTGCACACCCAGTGGCAGCGAAGGGGTGCGTAATGTGAACTTCTTTGTCTACTGAGGTAGCTGAACTCCTGGTCGAACAGGAAGAAGATATGGTGGATGCTGTGAGGCAACGTTCTCATCCCCTTCAGGTGGGATCTTTGCTGAACCAGACGGATTCATCTTGGGATCCTCCGATGTTTTCCCTGATTGCTTGTGTCTATCTTTGTTCCGCTTAGAGAGTACTTCTGGTTTAAATTTCTTCCAGGTAGATCGTGTCTGCATTGGTTGAGTCGGTGCTGGGGGAGTCTCTTCGCGGGGTGCAGACATAGGTGGGTGGCTGAAAAGGTTTTGCAGACCCCCCTGTTCAAATTCTCTCAATAATCCCTGAAGCTCACGATCAGCTGACATGGACTCAATTATAAAACTCAAGAAAATGCGAAATGTGATTTTCACAGGCCTGGGTGTCTTCTTATAGAATCCATCGACCAAATCTGCCATAACTGTGCATTGAAGACACCAAATTTGACAGAGATCTTATCCAAATGGCGCTAGATTTCCCAGGATCTCATTATTACGAGCAGTTAATGCAGTTAACATACCGGCGCCGCCAAATCTGGTTTTTTTCAATGGTCAAATTTTAAGCTCCGACGCATCTTTTTTCTTCGGTACAACCACCAACTTTAGCTTCGGCACAATAGAGACCTTCGACACATCCTTATACCACGACATAATTTCTTTGACAGCCTCACTGATTCTTGCAGCAAGCATATTATCTAGCTCCATCCTGACTTTTTCTTTATACTTAGGGTTTAGCCTATAAGGGTGCTATTTTACAAGATTCGCATCAGGCTTCAAAGGGATTTTTATCACTCCTATATCACCAAGGATACCTTTCATTTCTGAGAACTTCATCGGAAATAAATCCTGATATTCATGGAGAAGTTGGGTCACTTTTCTCACCATTTCTTCATCCCAATAATCTCCAATGGTAGCATACTTGGGCTGTTCTTCTGGTCTAATGTTTACTGTCCTTGTCTTCAAGGGCTGAGTCACTTCAGGTGCTTCGACTGCTGGCCCATGTACTTCGCAGTGTCCTTCTGACTCAGGAATGTTAATATTGCGCAGGTCTTCATCCTCGTCAATTGCGAGGTTATAGCATTCTACTGCATTGGCCTCTTGTTCCTTCCAATCAGGTTGGTACTCTACTATTTCTTTATCATCAAACACCTTAGTATGGATCAACCTAATAGCTGCATCCAAAGCAGTACAAACCTCATTAATAGAAAATGTCAGCACAAAACTATCAACAAGACTATCCCAACTTACAGTACCATGGCCAAACTCCACCTCCGCATACCAGTTCTTTGCTACAAGTTCTAGAGTGTGCACAAACCTATGTACCCATTCTTCATGAGGTACATGCTTCCATGCTTCATAACATTGCTCCAAATGTTCCTGAGGGCTAGTCTTACCATTAAACCTGCTTCGCACCTCCTGAGGTCAATCCCTGAATCTCAGGAAAAGGAACTTTTGACAAGCTTCCCAACTATGAATGTACTTTTTATGACCATTCCACCATCTAGCAACTGTGGCTCTAAATATTGAATCTAGAGTCTCCATTTTCTATGAATCTGGTACCTGCTCTGAAAATTGCAAAATAAAATCTTCAAGGTTCGTCAAGCCATCAAAAATAGGTAAGACTCTTGTCTGTGAGCCAAGCCATCTGAGAGACTTGGTAATTCTTGCACATCGATGTCCATGTAGTTCATAAAGTCTATTCTACCAATTCTCTAAACCTTCATCTGAATCAGTCATGCAAGAACTGTCACACTTCCAATCCATTATACCTTCAGTAGTAGGGTTAACATAATCTTCTTCTTTAGCTGTGATGTTGTAGATATGATCCAAAAATCCTGATCTTCATCTTTGACTGGCTCTGTGTACCTTTCTCCTTGAGAAGGGTCCAAGGGTACTATGACTCTCAAGCCTTTTCCTTCAAAAGTCATCTGCCTGTTCTTAAGGTTGATTACTGCAGAATTCTCTATTACCCATTCAATTCCTAGCAAGGCTCGATAGGGGTTGCTATCATTAATTATTTCAATGACTTCAAAATCTGCTAAGGTCCTGTCTCCATCAATGTCTACTGGTACACTAGGGAATCTTCCTAGTGGCACAATCTTCTGCTGATTGGCTAATATCAACTATATGGGGGACCATTCAAGGGTAGGCTTTCCCATTTGTTCCCATGTTTGCTTATTTAGGACATTTACTACTGATCCCAAGTCTAAAATGATGTCAGTCATGTCATACTCTCCTATCTGAGCATGCAATCTCATTTCTCTTCCAGTTCTTCTAACTCTATTAATAGTTTTTTCTTTACTAGAGCTTCGCTGAGGTTCCCAAGAAGAAATAAATTTCTATAACAAATTTAAAGCATTATTATTTCTTAAGAGCTTCATACAACTTTGTAAAAATGATGACAGTGTACTTACTTTATCCGTCGAAGCTCCTTGAGACTGTAACTGCTGTTGATGTTGTTGCGCAGGTGCTACTAATGTTCCCAGATCAGCAAAGTCTTTTTTGGCTTCCATAAATGTTTCTTTTTCTCTTCCTACATCGAAGTTTGGAATTTTCTCTGGGGCCTTACGAACCCAAGCCTTGTCAGGCTGTTTTTCCTTAGTATGTATTTACGTCGTAGCTCCACTCCTTGTAACAACGTTAATGGCTGCGACAGGTCTTTGCTCCACAGAAATCATCTGAATGTTCTGAGTAGGAGGGGCATTTCTTTCTTATATCTTGGCTATCAACTATGGGCATTGCTCAATCACATGATCTACTACTCTGCAATATCGACATGTCGTAGTTGGGTTCCGACAGTCTCTAGCTAGATGTCCTTCCTGATTATAGTTATAGCACACAACCTGGCCTCGACCTCTTCCAGACATACCACTGCGACCATGACCTCCAAAATTACCTCGACCACGGTAACCATATCCATCATTTCCTTGTGCATCATTCTGTACCCTATAAGCATCATATGTTTGCTCTCTCATAAGGTCAAAGCTGCGACATTCCTCTTCGTTGTGTCCAACTGACTTACACAAATTGCAATATAGATTCTTAGGTACTTGCACATATCTCTACAGCAGATAGCAGTCTTCAGGTCGATGTTGGCTAGTTGTTCTACAGATATCACAATATAGAACACTGGGGTTAAATGGGTTTGGTGCACCAGTATTCAGGTAATTTCTTAACGCAGGACACTGTTCCTTATCATGACCCTCTGTTCGACATCGTGTACACCAAACCTCTTCACGAATAGATTTCCCCTTCTTCATGTCGCGAAGCTCTAGAGCCATTTCTGCCAACTGCGCTTGTATTTGGGCTATACTAGAATTATCTTCGATAAGCACTATTTCAAGCTTCATAGCAATTTCCAAAGCCTCTTGCTGATCAGCAACCTTCTGTTGCATGAGTGGAGTTCTAATATGGGGTAATAATGCTGCTATGAACCATAGTGAAACTAACTTGATCTAGCAGAACTTTGAACCTCTGATCAAAGTCCCAAACTGATTCACCTCGCCTCTATTGAATTTCTTTTAACTCCATTATACACTGTGACTCTGATTTAGGCTTCTTGAACTCTTTGATCATTGCTGCTTTAATATCAGCTAGGACATGGTTCTGAGTGCTGGAAAACTTCATGAACCAGGTCAAAGATCGGTCTCTAAAATAAGTGACCAGCTGCGCTCTCCTTATATCTTGATCCATAATGTTCTTGGCAGCCCAAACAGCTTCACATAAGAACCAAAACTGTTCTGGATCCTCTGATCCAGTTCCTTCGAACACTGGGAGCTTGATATCATCAATCATATGGACCATAATAGATCTAGGGGGGGGAGAACTTACTGGGGTAGACTGACCTGCGATAGGAATACTCGGGTTAGGGTTATTTGCCGACTGCGACGGGTTCTCAGAGGTAATAGATCTACGATGTGGAGTTCTAGGAGGGTTTCTAACAAAAGGGGTTTCTTCAGATTCCTGGTCTTCTGGACTTAATGGCGTATACTCTGTATTCTAGCCTAGGGTATAGGATTCTAGGTTTCTCTTGTATCTTTTACTGCTTCGCAGCAAACCACTTCGCTCATCGAAGTTACTTTCACTTCCAAACATAGGTTAGTAAAAATAAATCTAGCAATTTGATTCTATAAGTAATATACTTTTCTCAGCCAAGAGCATTTTAATTTCCATACTAAATGAATTTAGGTACTTACCCCTTGGTCCATTGAAAAACTGTCTTTCAGCTTCGCTAAAAGAGGTACTTGTGTCAATGGAAAACTCTGTCACAAATGGTTTAAGGGTTCGTGTTGTCCAGAAATCAACAGGTCGTGATATCGTGTTGTTCACTCTTTTCAATATGTTAATTCTTGTGGGTGTCCAATCAGGAAACTGATCTTCCTTGAAGTTGGTCTTTCTTTCTGTCAACCTAGATAACCACTGGTGAAATTCTATGTGGATACTACCAAATAAAATTTCATGAATATCAGTAAAAATGTACCTTTGCAGAAAGTCGTCTGAGCTATGATGAGGATCCTTATTTTCTTGCTCAACAAACTTCAGGTAAGTCTCTTCAATCCAATCACCGATTTCTTTTAATGAGGGCCTCCAAAACATAGCCCTTTAGGTACGACATAAATCCCTCTTGAAGCATATCTGTTCAACCGGAAACAAAACCAATTTGTTGGGCTATAGGGTAGACTCGGGGTTTATACTTTAACTTCGCACCAACAAAAAGACCCATAGTGTTGGCCTTTTCAGCAACAACCTGTGAACATGTTGCAGTCTCACCCGAAACAGCTATGGTGTGCCGCAGAATCAGGTTTCTGCAAGCATAAGAGGGATATTACTATACCTTTAGCCTTAACAACAATTATTTATACAAAATAGACCTTCGACATTCAATAAAATAGCTTCGTAGTTTAGATAAATAACGTTACTTGCTTAACCTTTAACGAGGAATTCACAGCGAAGTTATTATTTAACAGTTATCTTACTTTAGCATTCACCTACTTATCAAAAGCATAAAAACATCACAGCACAAAATAACACAACACAATATTTAACGTGGTTCAACCCCAGGGTAGGGGCTACGTCCACAGAACTACTTTTATTCAACGCTTTACAAAACAACAGTTCTGATCTGCGCACTCAGCTGCAGATCCTTCCTTCAAGCCTAACTGCGCACTTAGCTGTAGTTCCTTTCTTACAAACTCTAAGCTGCGTACTTAGCTGCAGTTCATTTCCTTACAAAAACCCTCTGCGCACACAGCTGCAGAGGCCGTCCACGCACATAGTTGGGACTTGACCTTAAAACCCAAAAATAGATCTAACTTCTTTGCATCATATGATCCTCGTGTCATTAGATACCCTTGACATCTTTATATGAGTGCCTATTTATACAAGTGCACTCTTACAAAATCATGGGCTTACACCCGAAATTTATGGACAATTACAAAAAAGAAGGCTTTGACTCAACCCTGACACCCCTAAGACTATTTTGAGTCACAACTCTACTTACAAGCTGCCATAAAAACCGTGGAGTTACCAAAATTAAGGACCGTTAAGGTGCGCGCCCCAAAAAAGTGATACTTCATTTCTATGTGTTTTGAATTGTCATGAAACAAATGATTTTTGGAAATATTTATACAAATATGGTTGTCACACCTAATCACTGTAGGCTCTAGATTTTCGTCGAATAATCCTCCAAGTAGCTTTCTCAGCCACACTCCTTCTCTCAAAGCATTACTAGTAGTAATGTATTCAAACTGTACGGTACTCTAGGCAACTGAATCTTGATTTATGATAGACCAAGAAATTATAGTAGAACCCAAACTAAAATAATAACTATAAGTTCTATTCCGATCAATAATGTTTCCACCCCAATCAGAATCAGTATATCCAAGCAATAATGCTCCTCCATTTGATGCATACCTGAGTCCATAAGCAACTGTACCATGGAGGTATCTCAAAATATGCTTACCTGCAACCCAGTGTCTCTGTCTAGGATCAATCATGAGCTGACTCAAAATGATAACTACATAGAAAATGTTCGGCCTTGAATGTATCAAGTACATCAATGAGCCAATCAATTATCTGTATAATGTGGGGTCCACTAGACCCGATCCAGTCTTAGTCTCATGTATTTTCCTCAAATTGGAATCCATTAGAGTATTCATGGATTTACAATCCACCATGCCAAATCCCCGCAACATGTCCACAATGTACTTCCCTTGATATAGAAATATCTCATCATTCCTCTGCCAAATATCAAGGCCTAGGAAGTAGTGCATAAGACCTAAGTCTTTCATTTCAAAATATGAAGGGAATCTCCCTCTGACACTCAGAAATCAGTCTTTTCTTTCTAGTGAGAAAAATATCATCCACATATAGGACTAATATCAGAGGTTGGTTCTCCACTAATTTGAATTACAAGTTTGAATCTGTATCACTCTCTAAGAAACACAGTTTTTTAAGATAGCTATCTATTCTGGAATACCAAGCTCGAGGATCTTGTTTTAACCCATACATGGGTTTATTCAACATTGACACATGGGACTCCTTCCCATGTATCAAAAACCCTCAGGATTCTCAATATAAACCTCTTCCTCAACCTTACTATTGAGAAATATAATATTCACATCCATCCGTTGAAGCTTCCAACCTAATATTGATGCAAGTGAAATAATAGATCTAATGGTAGTATACCTGGCCACTGGAGCAAAAGTCTCCTCATAATCAATTCCATCTTTATGAGAAAATACAAAGAGAACAAACCTTGCTTTGTACATGTCCACACTACCATATGTAGCATGATTTATCTAGTAAATCCATATGGAAGTCACAACTGACTTCCTCTCAGGTCTGGGATCAATATTCCAAACATCATTCTTTAGAATAAAATGATATTCCTCTGACATAACATCTTTCCGCACTTGCTTCTCTACCACCTATTCATATGATGAAATATCTGAGTCACTGTTGCTGCTAATCAATGCAACATATCTTGAATACCTATCAGGCTTCTTGTGCTCTTTGGAAGAGCCTACTAGTGCACCATGCTTCTCAACATATCTCAATACAAATTGACACCATGATGACCTCATTTTTGTGGGAGGTTCAGTAACCATTTCAAATGGTTCATCAATGACAGGTAGATTTGTATGTCATTTATCATTTATCATTAATTAAATATTGCATGGTGTTAGTTTTTATCATTCAAGCTAGCATTATGTAGGATCTTTAACTGAGAGAACAACAAGTACAACAATCAAACACAAGAGACAAGGAACATAGTGTTTCTCCTCGGGGAAACAATAAATGAAGCATTGCTCTTGCAACTTCCATGATAGTTCTATTCTTCCTTTCTTCAATCCTATTCTGTTGTGGATTATAAGGAGTGGACAACTCCCTCTTAATCCCTGAGTCTTTACATATCTTTGAATTCATTCAAAGTGAATTCTCTGCCATTATCTAATTGAAAGGTCTTCATCTTCTTTTCAGTGTAATTCTCGATCAAGGCTTTGAATTCCTTGAACTTGCTGAATACTTCATCTTTGTTCTTCATGAAGTAAATCCATGTCTTCCTAGAAAATTCATCAATAAAAGAAACATAATATACATACCCGCTTAGTGAGCTTGATGACATAGGACCACATACATCGGAGTGGATGATTTCCAAGATTCCTTTTTCCTTGCTCTCGCTACTTGGAAATGTCTTCTTTGTATTATTTCCTTTTGCACATCCTTTGTAGACCCCATCATGTTTTGCTCGAATTTCTGGAAGACCTTCAACAGTTTTTCTGGGAGGAGATCAATCCAGGCCTCGGCTCACTGAAAAATTCCTCTTCTGTGAAAAGCCCTAATTTTTGGCAGCAGTGTTGGGTCAAAAACTAAAAAACCTCAGAATTGGATTCTTCTTCAACATAAAGATGCACCCTAGGGAGGAGGGTTGTTCCAACCTTATTTTGCTGAAAATATGTGGAGATAGATCCACAAACTAAGAAGCCCTAGTTCTAGCAGCTGCACAGTGTCTTCTTCTCAGGTTAGCTCTAATACCATGTTTTTTTTTTATCATTCAAGATAGAATTATATTAGGATCTTTAACTGAGAGATCAACAAGTACAACAATCAAACACAAGAGCTAATGAACACAGTTTTTTCCTCGGGGAAACAATAAATGGAAAAAACCCCGCAACTTCCTCAGAGATAGAATCAACACCAAAAGTAAAAGCCCCAAAATAGTAAGATGATCTCCCGATAGCAGTAACCTCTTTCTTCCTTGCCCCAGTGTCTTTCTATTCCTCATCTATGTGCTACAACTAAGTGTGTGTGAGTGTGTACTAAATAGAGAGGCTAGCTCTCTATTTATACTAATTCCGAACATGACTAAACCCTACTAGGGCTGACCTCTCTAGGACAGTCTAATGACCCTAGTGCCCCAGAATTGCAGAAACTTTAACCCTTAGACATAGGAGGGTTACCCACAATGACTTGACATGACTTGTTTACATTATAGATCCTCCCAATCAGAACATCGGGGCATGACATGACTCAATTACGTTACAAATACATCCCGGAATAAACATCGGGTTACAATACATAAGAAATACAAGTGAATACATTCCGAAGTTACATATTCATCAACACATGGTCCATATATGTATTATTTAATTAATCATATTATCTTATCATACTTAGAAGAATTGTTCTATACCATAAATAATGATCATATGTATTACCCCGGGTCATATAGCTATCCAACCAGTAGTTGGCATGTTTTAGACTTCAACATGTTCAACATTGACTTCAGTAAGTTCGAAGCTCGACACAACCTCGAAATTTTTTGCATCATCGACTCCATCATCTCGACATGACGACGATAGATTGTCTCTCTGTCTCCCAGTCATCTGTAATGGTTGAACTTATGAACCGTTCTAAATTATATGTAACTAAACGTAAGAGGTATCCACCCAAGCATCTCAGCATCCTATATAAGAATGTACGCTATTGTAAAATAGACCCATTTCCAACCCCTTATGCAGATGAAATCTTGAATGAAGTTGCAGGACATGAATGCTACTCATTTACAAATGGATTCTCATGCTATAACCAAGTGCCAATAGCTAAAGAGGACCATAAGAAGACAACCTTCGTGTGTGAATTTGATTCCTTTGCTTACAAAGTTATGCCTTTTGGATTAAAGAATGCACCTGCAGTGTTCTCTCGAATTGTTGTTAAAACATTCCAAGAATACATTTACAAGACCATGTCAGTATACTTTGATGACTGGACAATATACTCTACACTAAAAGATAATTGTAAATGGCTCAGACTTATGCTGGAAAGATGTCGACAGATTCAACTTTCCCTAAACATCAAGAAATGCATATTTGTGACCCCCATAGGGATATTAATAGGGAAAATTGTCTGTAAGGAAGGTATTAAGGTTGACTTTGCAAAGATTAAAATTATCCTCGACCTGAAACCACCAGTAAACCCCAAACAAGTCAGGGTGTTACTTGGCCACACAGGCTATTACAGAAAATTCATAAGATATTATTTAGATATGACCTATCCTCTTGAAGAACTATTAAGGGAATATCAAGAGTTTAACTGAATAGAGGAATGCCACATATCATTCGAAAAATTAAAAAGAAAACTAGTCGAAGCCCCCATCCTAAAGTTTCCAAACCGGTCGATCAAATTCCATGTTCATATTCATGCATCAGGCCTAGCAATAGGAGCAATCCTAACTCAACCAGGAGATGATGGAATGGATTATCCTATAGTTTATAGCAGCCGAAAATTAAACAAGGTTGAAAGAAACTATTCGACCACAGAAAGAGAAGCCCTAGGAATGGTCTTTTCCCTCCAAAAATATCGACATGATCTCTTATCTAATCCATTTACATTCTATACCGACCATCAGGCCCTGAAGTATCTCGTCAAGAAAACCACTCCATCATGGAAGGATTTGTTGATGGCTACTTCTCTTCCAAGAATTTGAGTTTGAAGTTGTTGTCTGACTAGGCAATTTAAATGTATGTCCCAACCATTTATCCCAAGTCGACACAGGAGAAGTGTCCCAACCATTTATCCCGAGTCAACACAGGAGAAGAACCAACAGGAGTCGACGATGACTTATCTGATGCACATTTATTTCGGATAGAAGCAGTCCCAACAGAACTAGAAGAAATAGCTCAGTTCTTAGAAGATGGACATGCACCAGAAGGTATGAGCACCAAGAAAAAGCAGATATTAGCTATGAAGGCTACACCCTATAGTCTCATTAATGGATTTGTATACAAAATGGGATTAGATGATATCCTCAGAAGATGTGTACTAGAACATGAATGAGACCACATTATCCATGAAGCACACTATGGACCTATAGTAGGACATTTCCAAGCAGACACAACTGTAAAGAAAATCCAACAGTCAGGATTATGGTGGCTGACACTCCACAGAGATTGCAAAAATTTTGTTAGTCGATGTGACAGATGTCAATGACTAGGTCGACCCCTACCTAGTACATAAATTCCTTTGATATCAGTAAACCCAAGTTTGACATTCGAAATCTGGGCCATAGACTTCATAGGACCATTTCCTATACTAGCAAAAAGAACTGGTGCAAGGTATATCATTACTGCAGTGGAATATGTCACTAAATGGGCAGAAGATGAACCGGTCGATACATGTTCTAGTGAGATAGCTGCTAAGTTTATCTATGAGAATATCATCACTAGATTTGGATGTCCACTAACCCTGATTAGCGACCAGGGGACACACTTTATCAACAAAAATATCAAAACCCTAACCGACCAGTTGAAATTGACCACAATCGGAGTACAACATATCATCCTCAGTCGAATGGAGCAATTGAAGCATTCAATAAAACATTAACAAGAGGATTAACTAAAATATGTAATGCTGACAAGGACGACTAGGATGAGAAAATACCTACAGTCTTATGGGCATACAGAACAACCTATAAACGATCGACTGACCAAACTCCTTTTCGACTAGTCTATGGACAAGAAGCAATAGTTCCACTACACTTCCGACAACAGACACCTATTATCATAGAAATACTACATGTCGATGTCGAACAAGGAAGGAATGAATGACTATTTCAACTCAGTAAGCTAGAAGAGCACTGAATCATGGCTATACAACACCAAGAAATCCAGAAACAACAACAGAAAGCATGGAACGACCGCAACATCAGGAACAAAAACCTATCGGTCGGAGACCTTGCTTTACTATACAATAGTTGGGTCAAAGGGAAACCTAAGAAGCTCCACACAGAATGGATGGGACCTTACGTTGTCGAAGAGATACATCCCAATGGATTAGTCCGATTGAGGACGTTATAGGGCATAATATTTCGAAAGCTTGTCAATGGAGCTCGACTAAAACGCTACATAAACTAATTCACCTAAAAAAAAAAAAAATCATATAACAACCATAACCATCAACCAAAGGCCATAAAAACTTAAAAATTCAAAAGCCAAAAAGTACCATACATACAAAAAACCATGACAGGATCTTACCATCTCGACAACTACCATCATACCCATCGACATAACACCATTGACCATTTTCATCGACCGACCACTCCCATTGACCATTCTAATCACCGACATCGATCGACGACTTCGATAGTCCCATCGTGCATTCATGACATCGAGCATTGAAAGAAATTCACCATTAACATACACTCACATATTCCAGCTGGAACATCACATCCGCCATTAATACACCCATCGCCGCACACAACCACAACATCGCCTATAAATACTGGATCATCGAAGGATCATTCACCACAACCTATACAGATAGAGCATCAGAGCATCCAGTCAACCAAAAGTCGAGAACCCCTTAGTAACATCGACCACCAAACCGACACAATGACCCCCAAAAAAACTAGAGCCTCGACTAAAGCCAAGGAATATAGGCTGCGGATACACCTTTAGTCCGCAGACTAAAAAAAATAAAAAATGCCAAAGTACAGGAAGGATCATGGCAAAATCTATGGACCGAAATACAAGAATGGGCCTTTGTCGACAAAAAGGCCACTCAAGCAGTAGAGAAAATCAAATGTAGCACTCTCTTCAGCTATGCCAATGCACCGCTTATGGCATGTTACCACCTAAGTTGTACTTAGTGGTTTTTTATCAAGTGATCCTGGTGAACTGGACAAGGATAACTTGTTCGGACTTCAGAGAACCTTCAGTCTTGCTTCTGGGAAGCTTTGCTGTACTATATCACATATTCATACCCCATGGGGGAATTGTAATAAATTTTCTAGCATGATAGTGTCTGTAAAAGGCTCGGTCTCTTAGACTTTATTTGTCAATCTAATCAGCCCAAGGTGTTTTTTCCCTTGGTTATTATTGGTTGTTGAATACACGACTGATAATTTTTGAGTTTTTCACTCCATACCTCCAAAATTGGGGTGGTTGGCTTGGAATTTAGGCCTATTTAGGTTATTAGAGTCTATGTGTCAATGTATAAACATGCTAGACATCATGGTCGAGTCATATGAACATGTCTTAAGTCCCCCTAGGTTTTTTCAATTTTTTAATTTTTTAATTTTTTCAGTGTTTTTTATTAAAATTTAATTTTTCCAAAACTTAGGCTATTTTTTAATAGTTTAATTGGAAAATTTGATTTTGTAATAAAAGTGGGCCAAATAATTAGTTTCATTCATGTAGGTGCTCATTTTCAAGCTAAGAGCACCATGTAATTTTAAAGAAAATTTGTAGCTTGCATGCATTTGATTTCTGTTTGCTGTACGTTAAATATTCATATTCTACAATAAAGTGCACATTTTATTGGCTTCCCAAACATCAAGCCAAGATACCAAGGAAAGCTTGCTTTCCTTGGTCCCTTTTTGCATAACTAGATTACCTCAATTTAACAAGTTGTAACTTTTTTTTTTTGTTAAAAGTAAGCTGACCCAAAGGTACTTTCAGAGTGATTTTGGGCATATTTTAGTCTAATATTCTTGCTGGTTTTTAGCATGTTTGACAGAAAATAAAGGAAGCTGCTGTTCGAAAGTGGCCTCAGGAGCGTTCAAATCCCCTCAGGGGTCTCCCATTTGACTAAAACCTTTAATTTTCTCACTTTGTAAGCTCTTGATTTCACTCCATATAAGGATCAAGAGGAATTATATCAGTTCTATGATATTGTAACTACTGTTAGTAAAAATAATTTTGAACAAGATCTTTCGAGCCCATTCCCCATCCCCCCTGGGGGGATTTGCGTCCGTGTCCTTTTTTCTGATTTCGTTCAAATTTTGTAATCTAGAGTAGCATTAATCTGCAGGGTAGTATACTTTGACATAAAATCAATTCCATATTCCATTTTTATTTTTTTTAAAGTAACTTTAATACTTACCCCACGAGCCTCCTTTGAGCCGAAAGGTGAAGAAAGGTTCGTGGTAGTCTAATTATAAAATTGTGGTTTTATCATATTTTATGTTTTGTTTGATATCATATTTTGTTTCAATAAGCATTATAAAATCAACCCCTCCTTGATTCCCCGATTGAGATCCACTTGGATCGAAAGAGGTTCCTGGAGGGTTTTCTTTTAACAAGAACACCCATTGTAAAATTTACTAAAATTGCCAAGACTCCGGTGTGTATGCTCTGCACTTGGCTGTGGTTCATCCGATCAGTCAAGCTGTATCAAAAGAACCTGAGTGACTAGTATAATTAGGACTCACTCTCCCAAATTAACAAACCAATAGGTGAAAATCCAACACCTAGATCAAACCATCACGGTGGCAAAATACCCAAAGGAAACGGGAACTTCTGAAAAGTGACCTTGGGGCACTGATCTATGTCACACCCTAATGGGTGCGTTATGAACAATAGCCCCTGAGACTCCATTCAGCCAACATATTCCTTACGGGTAGCCGTGAAGTTTTAGTTTTGGACATACTCCAAGTACCCTCGAGTATATCTGGAGTCCACCCCTTCGCCTAATTTTAATCAACTCACACCTCAAATTTAACTGAAAACATACCAAGAGGTAATCGCAAAACATTCACTCCAAGCACATGCAAGTAAATTGATCTTATTTTTTGACTCCATTCTAAGGCACTGGTTATTTTATTGCTTTATATATATATTGTGTCTCAGCATTGTGCTTTCGTGTGTTCATTTTTGTATCTTGTCATCTTTGATTGTCTATAGTTAAATTTCAAACTCCTAAGTAACTCATTTAGTTTAACGTCACCATACTAAGTAATTTTCCTTAGTAACTTAATAGGGTCTACCCCCGTTGGCTTCGTTAGGAGTTGAGCCTAAACGAAGGAGTCAAGAACAAGGTGATATCCTTGACTCGATACTTTCCCCCAAGGTGTTAACACCCAAAAAGTGTTCACTACCTTATCTACCCCACTATATGGCTCATTTCTCCATTTTCCTACCATATTTCCCTTGAAAACCTTGAAAATCCCACTAAAAAGCCTCCAAAAGGCCATAAAACCATAAAAAAGCCTCCAAAAGGCCATAAAAACACCTTTTTCCTCCAAAATATCCAAAATTCCTCTAAAAATAGGAAAATCCCCTAAAAAGGGAAGAAAAAATAAAAAATAAAAAATAATGAGGAAAAAGGAGGAAAAAACCCTAAACAAGCTGCCCTAAACCACATGGTTTCCAAAAACCATGGGCCAGCACTCCACCACTAAAAAACTATAAATAAGTCATGGAGACCCCTTATTACACATCCACAATCACAAGCATCCTTACTCTGCCAAAATTGCTCTTGAAACCCTAGATCACCCTTTGAGCTACTTTCACCATTGAGAGCCCCTTTTAGCCCATTTCCACCACTGGAGAAAGAGAAGGAGCAGCTGGAGCTCGGAGCAACCTCTTGGATCAGCGCAAAGAGCTTCACCAACCTCCACATCGGAGGTAATATCAATAAAAAACCATTCTTTATATTTTACTGTTTTGTTTCATGCACGTGTTTTAGATTAGTTTTTATTCCTGTTTAGCATTTTTATTTCCATTTTACTGAACTGCTACTAAGGAGTCCATTCTCCTTAGTAGGTGCTCATTCGCACAAGCTAGGGGTAAAACCCTAGCCACAGTTTTGGCGACTCCACTATGTTTTTAATTTTTGGTTTCAGTTTTTTTTTTCCTTTCGGCTGTCCCTTTCGGCCGCCGTAAACCGCGTTTTTTTCCCTCCACAGTCGCATCCTGACTGCGTCTTTCAGGCCTTTACCTGTGACCCGACCGCGGCTCTCAGATTGTTTCCGGCGCCCTACCGGCGGATTCAAGTCTGTTACCTGCGATCCAGCCGCGGCTAATCAGCCTGTTTACTGTGATCTGACTGCGCCTGTTGGCCCTTTTCCCGCGTCCCGACCGCGCATTTCAGCCCCTTAGCTGTGACCCGACCGCGCCTGTCAGCCATTTTCCTGCATCCCAACCGCGCGTTTCATCCCCTTAGCTATGACCCGATCACACCTATTTCCCTCTAACCCGCGGTCCGATCACACGATTTCACCACAGACCCGCGGTCTGATTTCTGCAAGTTTTTTCCTGTTTTTGAACCCAGCCCCTTTACTGCAATATTTTTTGCACCTGCACAGCCATCTGTTCTACCTGCAGCCCTACTTCCCTACAGCCTTTTCTGCACCATTATTTCTGTTCCCTTTTTTACAGCATTGTTTTTACAATTTCAGCATCTTTATTCAGAAAATGTTGCATGTTTAAATTTTTGAATTCAGTACTACTGTTAGTGAGGAAGTTTCCCCCTTTGTGTGTGGCACTTCTATTCTGGGTTCATCAACTCACGAGCACACACTCTGTCACCTAATTCAAGTGAGCCTTAAAAACTACTTAACTCAACCAACATTCTAACCCCACTTGGGGAACACAAAAGAATTTTTGTATTTAGGTAGGATCAGGGGGATAGGCTTCCAATAACACCCCTCAGTTATTTACACTTGAGACATAGCTCTTGTCCAATTAGGGAACCAAAATCCCCTAGTATTTTTTGGCACGGTCACAACCAGTTTACCAGAGGGCCTCTCCCTTAGGAGGGTTGAAGTCGTGAGATTGGTTCCGAAGGCCTGAGTGGAATACCGCACTCCATTCAGTAACTGAAGGGCTACCTTTCGCAGTTCTTGGGATATCCCTGTATAGGGGTATTGTGGTAAAAGGACCAAGCGGAATATTCACCTTTCTGGACGTGTCATGAACGGGGTATCTTAGTTGCCATTCTTCTAGGATTTGACTACCCGGTCTCCCTCCCGGTAGGGGGATATCTTAGCCACTTGGATTTCCTATTCATATTGTCTGACTTGGATTTCATCACCTTGCACAGGATATGTCTAGTTGAGTCAGAATACTTTTAGTTAGGTGTTTGCATGCTCCCTTACCTCCTTTTGCTCTAGTGAGTCCACTATTTTTTATTTTTAGGAAACCTATTGTTTGTTGGTATTCTGACCATTTCTGTTGACACTCCACCTATTGTAGCACAGCTGTTACAGTAGGTGTTTTGAGTTGGTTGTTGGCCTGAGTGCCCTATTTTTTGAGCTCTCCTTCTGCACACTAGGTTGCATTAGGGTTTTTGAGCTGTTTTTTACTCACCTCAACCCACGGAGATTTGACACCATCTGCCACCATTGAGTCCCCAAGACATTCTCGGCGCCTCAAAGGCGAGCCCCCTCAGCACGGTTCACTTGACACCACCCGTCATCGACACAGATCATCCTCACTTGATACCACTTATCATAGATCTCGATCCTTGTCACTTGACTCCACTCGTCAGTAGCATAGGACTCCATCACCAGATATTGACGCCCCTTATTTTACCTCTGATTCTGAGCCAGAGTCTGAGAACCCCATTTACACTGCCCCTACTAGCCCCATGGCTGGCATGACTCCCACTCCCATCTTGGTAGGGATCGTTGGTGGCACATCCACCACTACATCAGTGACCACACCTACTGTGGGTATGCCCTCCACAGGGCCCCCATCTACCGTTCCCCTCACGGCACCTATTCCCACAGCGAGACTACCTATTCCCACTCCATAATTGTCTCACACTACCCATGGTGGAGCAGGACCATCCTATACCACCTTAGTCCCCCCACTTGGGGGAAACCTCCCTAACACCACTGTGTCACATCCGTCTTCCAGTTTTCCATTCATGGCTAGCCTCAACCTACCCGATCTAGCCAGATTGACCAACGACCCTATCCGACACGACCCTGCATGGCCTCATATGCCCACCAAGCTCCCCTCCGACATCCCTAAGTTTAAGGGCAAGGCCGGTGAGGACCCGCAAAACCACATCATGTCCTTCCATCTATGGTGTTCCTCCAACTCCATAGTGGACGACTCTATTCGCCTCTGTCTCTTACAGCGCACCTTCATTGGCTCTGCGGCCAAGTGGTATATCAAGCAACCCCATGGAACCCATGCCACCTTTGCTTCCCTTGCCTCAACCTTCCTGCAGTTCTTCCAGTTACCCATCCGCTATGACGCAGGTGTTGAGATCCTCCTATCATGCAGACAAAGCACGGTTACCCACATCACGGACCACATTCATGAGTGGCATCGACGCCATAGCTTATGCAAGATCAAATTAGACGACCGGATCTTCCTCGATCGGTTCCTCAAATCCCTTCTTCCTATCATTGCTAAGGATGTGGCATCCGAACGACCCCAGTTTGAAGAAGAGGCCATCCTTAAGGCCCAGCAATTTGACCTCATTTACGCCCAGTCGGGTTATCTCTATACCATCATACCTAACACCCCTCGTGGTGAGTCCTCCCAGCATGATGCGCCGGGGGCATCCCACGCTGCCGATGGCATCATTGGCCGTATCTCTTCGCATCCTCAACCATTTTCCATAGCACGTCCTACTCCTGGCCCTGACCTCTCGTGGGCTACCTCACAGCCTGGAGCCACCAACTCATATGCTCCCATGACACATCACCACCATACCCATGGAACCTCATGTCCACCTCAGTGTTTCGGTCATGCGACTCCGGCTTATGCCCCCCCAGTCGCACCTCAGCCCTACTACCACCAGCAGGCTGCACTAGCCCCTGCGCCTTCACCAACCCAACCTGCTTATTACCCACCACAGGAAGCCCCTGCGGCAACCCCACAACCTGCTCCGTAGCCCTATCAGCAACCCGCTCAAGTTGCTGCACCTGCACAACCTCCACCTACATATCATCCACCACAGCCTGCTCCTGCACGTGCGCAACCTCAGAATCCACCTGCCGCCCAAGGGAAAGTTTACGCCCAACAAAACCCGCAGCAAAACCAGAACAACCAACGCAACCAAGGTCAACAAAACTGTGGCAGGGGCCGAAATCATGGAAATAACCAACCTGCAGACCAAGCTGGTCAACCACCTAATCCCCCCGATAATAATAATGCGGCCCCTGCTAACCAGAACCCTGATTTCCCGTCCAAGCAGGCCAAAAACCCCAATTTGCGAACAAACCATCCTTGTTCTATTTGTGGGGTCTATGGCCACTACACACATTTTTTCCCTCACATGGAGCGAGTTCAACAACTTTGGGCTGAAGATGCCCAACGCCAAGGGCAGGCGGCTCCTCAAGCACCACCCAACCCCCCACAACCTCAGCAGCTACCTTTGGTACTGCAAAACCCCTTACCAACCCAAGGCATAGTGAACACCCAACCATTGGCTCCCCCTCAAGCCAACACACCAACCCAACAACAAATCACTTACACTGCTCTTGATCAACCCATGCATGACTCAGGTACCCACCACTTGTTGATGATGTCCTCCGATGAAGTCAACCTCCAGACCCGGCGGAACCAATATGGCTCCACCTTTGAAGCCCCTCCTGTCGATAAACCCACTAACACTCATCCCACTGATCAGGCGTTACGTATACCTCCACCTCCACTAGATGGCGCTCCCAAAGCACCTCGTTTCCTGGTTCTCCGTATTAACAATAACCCCAATGCGCGCGCTGCGTCAAACTACAACATTGTTGATGACTTAGCCCAATCTCCTGCAGCCATGTCTGCGTTAGAAGTCTTAAAAAACTTCCCTTCGCAACACAAGAATTTACTCTCAGCCATTGGGGCTATCGATCCAAACGATTCGAATGTAATGGCGTTTGATTTGGACCAATCCAAACCCCACATGCCTTCCACTTTAGCATTCCAAGTTTCCATTTCCATTCGGAATTTTGTCGTCCATCGATGCATTATTGATGAAGGTGCCTCTACATGTGTCATGTACACCTCCATCTAGCAGAAAATGGGATCCCCCACTCTCCATCAGTCCTCTACTGCGTTGCGAGCCTACGACGGTTGTTCGGCTCAACCACAAGGCCTCTTAACTAACATCCCCGTCCAGCTGGCTGGAAAAACTGTCCTCATCAACATCGAGGTTATTAATGCACAGCTTGATTATAACCTTTTACTTGGTCGTAGCTACATGTATGCCATGCGGGCGGTTGCTTCTTCTGTTTTTCGTACCATGATGTTCCCTCATGAGGGACGCGTGGTCAAGGTTGAACAACTCACCTACCATGATCCCAGTTCCCCCGCGGCACCCGAAAATGTTCTCCCCATGGTTGAACAACCTGTTTCGAGTTCCACCACTTCAGTTGTTTCCTCTATGGGGCCTGGAGTTTACTCAGATGCGCCCATGACCTAGACCTTCCAATCTATTCCACCCCCGTGACCCGCCACTGACGTGTCTGACCTGTGTACCCTATCCCATAACACGCGAACTCCTACTAATCAACCACCCTTGTTGCCTAAACCCCCTTTGGTACCTAGCCACATTGGTGCTACCCCCATCCATACCATTCCTTTCCTCTTCCCTCCATCAGGCGTAGTTAGCGCCCCGGTCATGGATACCCTCAGCCTCCCTGGTTTAACCTTAGGATTACCCGTTTGGTATCTTTCGCCTCCCGTTCCCCCACCGACACCAGATGTCGTCCTGCAACCGATACAACCCATTGTCACTACTAGTCAACCTCCTCCCGGTGTCGCTACCCTGTTGTCCTCCACGACCCCCCCCTCTCCTCTTACCAAACCCACTGGGGGCAGAGGCCCCCAACCTTACTCTGCTGTCCCACCTCCCAAGATAGTCAAAAACCCCCCTGTGTTTTGTGCTCCTCCCAAATGCGCGCTATGCGATGAGTTGGGCCATGTGACTCACCAATGTCCTCAGTTAACGGCACTAAAGGAACACATGAAAATGCTTGACGATGACCCCACTATCCCGGTTGTCTACCTTGATCCAACCCCTACGCCTCGCGACAAGTCCCTGCGCACTAACCATCCTGCGCCATATGCGGTATCTATGGGCATTACACAAATCACTGTCCCGATCTCCCCGATTACAAAGCATCTCTCTTTGAGATGAACAATCTGGATCTTGAGACGACACCACCCACCATTGAGGAGATCCACCCCCCAGTCTCTTCCCCTTCCGAAGAGATTAATACCATTTATATGATCTCTTCCGTCACTACCCCCTCATCAACTGATTTGACGTCACAAACATTCCGTACTAATGAGGAGATTATCGAGGCTCTCACTGCCCCAGATTATCCCTGGGATGACATGCACCATCGTTCCTACTTCCTCCCAGATGCATCCTCCTTTAACACTGCTACCCAATTTGCAGTTGAGTCCAAAGACTTCCTTCCCCCCAAGGTCGACTGGTTCAAGGACCCTATTCCTACTCTTGACGCCTTCGAGGAGGGTAACATGGCCAATATCTGACCTGTCATCCAAATTGATATCGCTGCTCCAGGAAGCACCCCCGAACTCATTACTTTAGGAGCCTCTTGTAGTGAGCATGAGATTGAGGAATACAAAAAAATCTTCAGAGAATTCTGTGATGTCTTTGCCTGGTCCTATACCGAAATGCCCGGTATTGACCCTGCCATTATAGAGCACCACATTGACACATGGCCTGATGTACCCCCCGTTCGTCAAAAATAGCGTCCCATTCATCCCTCAAAACTCCCAGCTGTCAAAGCAGAGATTGAGAAACTTCGCATAGCAGGATTCATTTATCCTATTGCCTATACCACCTGGGTTTCAAACCCTGTTCCCGTTAACAAAAAACAAGCAACCACGAGCATGCACTGTATTGGGCTCGTCAAATCCACATGACAGTACCATTCCATTCATTCAGAGTCTTCTTATTTGCTTTCAGACTCCTTAAAATTGAACGCAACCATGAGCATGAACTGTCCTGGGCTCGTAAAATCCACACGACAGTACCATTTCATTCATTCAGAGTCTTCTTATTTGCTTTCAGACTCCTTAAAATTGAAAGCAACCACGAGCATGAACTATCCCGGGCTCATAAAATCCACACGACAGTACCATTCCATCAATTCAGAGTCTTCTTATTTGCTTTCAGACTCCTTCAAATTGAAAGCAACCATGAGCATGAACTGTCCTGGGCTCGTATAAATCCACACGATAGCACCATTTTATATACACACTTCTTCCAGTTCCCTCACCCATGAAGAAGTCCCCCCATGCCTCTTGGCACTATGATCGATCCTCCCGGTAGCACCCCCAATTAGGTCGCCTTTGTTCATAGTATTCTGCAGTCTCCTGCCATTTTACCACAGCTTGAGTCTCCCTCAGCCCAGTCACCCTCCCAGATCCAATACAACTATGATCCCCTTACCACCAGTCAGTTTCATATGCTGCCCGATCATCCCCGCCATCATACTCTGAACAAAGGAAGTTTGAGTCCACCCACTCTACTTGCCCAGTTATTCCCCTACTTTGCCAGTTATTCCCCCTAGTTTATCAATCCTGCCATTAGTACTATCACATTTTGGTTTTCCACCTCGCGCTCCTGTCAAGGAAACATCACTGCCTTGATAGTTGCAGGTCTCCCTCTGTTGACAACAACCCCTCTATTCCAAAGGATAGACCCAGAGGCCCCTGCGCCTTGGACCCATCACCATATGTGGTGAGTGCCTACGAACCATTTTGGGAGGAGTCATTATTGCCTCTCCGAATGGTTGTTTCTCACATGCTCGACTTCAGCACCTTGATCGCATCATTGAGAATTGCGCAGGATTTTATATCCCTTCCATTATCTGTCGAAGACCTCGGATTTCCCCTGACTCTAGCACATTGGTGAGTCACTTCGGAACGCCCAGTTATATGTTCCCATGGATGTCCGGGCTGCGTTGGCGATTGTATTCGGAAGCCATCCAGTTCCAGTTCAGTGTACCATTTCGAGTATGACCCTTGTCACTCTGATCCAGCAGCTCATCAGTTCCTTTGGCACCACATTCAGTAGCATTGCTGTCATTCCAGTGCATCAGTTTTTCAGCTCAGACATGATCAGCCCAGTAGTATGTCCTAGCTTTGAGTCCCTTCTAGACTCTTATGATATACACAGTGGTTTTTTATGTATCATACAGGTCCATCTTTTGGGCCTCACTGTTATGTTTATGTATCTTGATACGAGCATGGGAATGCCCGCCTCGTCCATATATTGAGATTCTTCCTCATTGAGTATTTGAGGCCATGTATATGTCAGGTCCCCATATTTTGGACCCCATTGTTATTATTGTGTTATATCCTGATACGAGCATGGGAATTCCCACCTCGTCCATATGATCAGATGATTCCTCATCCATTATCGAGGCTATGTACTTTTTAGTTCTTGCAGTTGGTTCGGGATCATGGTTCCGGGCTTCAGTTCATTTCTTCTCTTCTCCACACCCCATTGCAAACTAGTTATGACTTATGATGTCCATCGGCCATACGATGAGCTCCTGCCCTCTCCCATCAGGGGGCAATCTGTTAACACCCAAAAAGTGTTCACTACCTTATCTACCCCACTATATGGCTCATTTCTCCATTTTCCTACCATATTTCCCTTGAAAACCTTGAAAACCCCACTAAAAAGCCTCCAAAAGGCCTAAAAAGCCTCCAAAAGGCCATAAAACCATCAAAAAGCCTCCAAAAGGCCATAAAAACACCTTTTTCCTCCAAAATATCCAAAATTCCTCTAAAAATAGGAAAATCCCCTAAAAAGGGAAGAAAAAATAAAAAATAAAAAATAATGAGGAAAAAGGAGGAAAAAACCCTAAACAAGCTGCCCTAAACCACATGGTTTCCAAAAACCATGGGCCAGCACTCTGTAATGCCCCAGTTTTGACCCCGTTACATTAAATGTACATGATGTATATATTGTAATGATCATGGTGCAGAGCTAAAGGCCAAGGCCCCACCATTGATCGGC
>LPNX011062936.1:527891-712075 GCA_001517045.1 Pseudotsuga menziesii
GTCACGTTTTTTTGTGAATTCATGTGTTTTTACCATGGCTGGGAAGAGCCATTCCCGTTTTTGACTGTCTTAGCGATTATTGGCCTCACGCACAGGCTATTTGGGACGTTTTTCCCCTGCTGTGAGTTGTGCTCACAGATAAGCTTCAGGACTGTGCGTTTTTCCCCCACGTTGTGAGTTGTTTTTGCTGTTATGTATGGGGCTGTGTAATTCGTTTTTACTGTTCAAGCTGTGTTAGCTAAATTGATTGCCTGAGTGCAATGGTTGGTCTTGGACTGTGTGAGGAGTAAGGATTTTGGCTTGGTTGCTTGATAAACCTGGTGCTAGGAACCACACAGACAAAACTAGAGGGCTGGCCTTCTTCTCCATCACCCCTGAATAGCACTGGAAGGGAATGCAGGGCCTGAGGGACTGTGTAGCAGAGAAGGGACTGATTCCTTGTGTTGGGTGTGGATGGGTGTCTTAGAGGTCAGGCTAGTTTTGGTGTAGGTGTTCTTGGCTCTGTTACGAGCTCACCAGCTTAGCAAATTGCCTTCATCAGCTCCTTAATGGCCTGATAAACCCAACTTGGTTGTCTTGGCTATGTGTTTTTGTGTATCCTGGCTATGTGTAAGCCTGCTAGTTCCCTTATTCCTTGGAGAATCATGCCCAGCTCGGGGGTGGCAGCGTTGCTAAGAGATTAAGGAGCACGCTGGCCTATGGTTGGGTGGAACGTTGCAGCGACGTAGCTGGTTGCGGAGCAAAGCGTTCATAAGATAAGTGATCTTGTGCATTTTTCCTCTGCAATTCCATATTCACTGTTAATTAAAAGGAATGAACATGTTGAAGAATGCTTGTTTAAATGCATGTTGTTTCCACTGTGCAAAATGAATTAATTAGGCTATGTATGTTAACTGAATGCTTGTAGGAATGCAATTGTTTCCGTTGTGTATGATGATTAAAATGCACTATGCATGACAAACATTCCTGTGTGCATGTTTTAGACAAATGTTCAAATTTGTATGGTTAAGCATTCTGTTCTAGGCAATTTTTAAGCCTGTACATGTTCATGGGCATTTAGCCCGGTCTGTTAAAGCTATTAGATCACGTCCTCTATGCTGGTCGGGGGCATGGGGACGTGATAGTTAATGGTATCAGAGCATTGGGTTGCAGCATGGGCCTGCATGAGCCGCCAAGATGCCGTAACAGGGGTTACATTTCTTTCTGCCCAGCTAAATCGGTGGAAGACTGTGAAAAATTCGAAATTTGGGAAAATTTTTGCTTGAGTGTGAACAGTCGGGAGAATGGGAGAAGTTCTCGTCCACTGTTGCGGAGGGTTTCATGAAGTTCCTGACCGATGTTGCGGAAGGACTCGTGAAGTTCCCGTCCGCTGTTGCGGAAGGATCCATAGAGTCTCCCGCCCACCGTTACGGACGGCAAAGTAATTCGGCAGCCGATCATAAAGTCACCCGACCGCTGACAGCCGATGCAGTCGAAGAAAGACAAATTTTCAAAAATTTGTCTAAGTGAGGAAAATCGGAAGCGGGAGTGATCTCCTGTCCGCCGTTGCAGAAGGATTCGTAAAGTCTTCCATCCGCCGTTGCGGACGGCGAAGCAATCTCACATCCGACTCGAGATTCGTCCGATCGTCGATGCCGCAGAAAAATTTCAAAAATTTGGCTAAGTATGGAACGGTCGGGCCATCGAAGGAAGTTCCCATCCGCCGTTGCGGATGAGCTGATGAAGTTTCCATCCGACCGTTGCGGAAGCTGAAGACATCCGACGTCCGATGCGAGAGTCAGCCGACGCTCGACGTTGAAAGGGTTGGAGCTTCCGGGGAGCCGCCGTTGCCGAAGGAAGATTGTTCCGCGAGCCGATTTAGCGGAAGACAAAGTCATCCGACCTCCGATCCAAAAGTCAGCTGACGTCCGACATAAGTGCCAAGTCGGAAGGTTTGGAGCTTTTGAGCGTCCGCCGTTGCGGAAGCTGGAGGCATCTTTCCGGCCAATCAAAAAGGACTGCTGATGCCGCAAGAGAGAAAGTGCGCCGATCGGAGGAAGAAAGGGAAGTAGCGTCCGACATTGCGGAAGGCTGAAAATTCCGGGGGGGCCGCTGTTGCGGCTGCAAAGATGAACAGACCACCCGATTCCAAAAGGCTTTCGACCGCCGATCAGGGATACAGCCGACAGCCGATTCGGCGGAGGAGAGAATGTAACCGGAGCCGATTCGGCGGAAGGTTAGAGCTTCCAGGGAGCCGATTCAGCGGAAGAGAGAATGGTAAAGGAGCCGACACTGCGGAAGAAAGAATGGAACCGGAGCCGACACTGCGGAAGGAAGGATAGTTTTGGGGGCCGATTTCAACTGTTTTTAGACGGATTTTTGACTGTTTTTCAGGGGAATTTTAGGGTTGAAAATAAGAGAAATTGGCAGCGATCTTATGCACCAGATTGCGCGAAAAGCAACAATTTACAAAAAAAAACAAAAAAACGAGGGCGTTTCCCTCGACCCGCCCTGCAGTGGCGCAGGGAAGCCACAAGGGGGAAAGCCCCCTTGACCCCCATCGTCCCCCTCAGATAGACTTTCTTGGATGAAGGACATTTTTGTGTGTTTGGGAAAACTATTATTTTATGATTAATCCAAGAGAAGGTAAGTAATGTTGATTTGTATCAATGTATGCATCTAACATTTGTGTTGTCATTAACACGTCTGCAGAGTCATAGTCACCTTCCAGGGAAGTATTCCAGGTAGTGCAGTTGCGAAACTAGAGGTGGTTGAGTATGAGAACCCATGACGGGTATGATGCTCAGGATTCTTACGAGAGAGCAGAAGATGCCATGGGAGAAAATGCCCGTAATAGAAATGATGACATTGAGTCTAATGGAAGGAGATTCCAAGAGACACCGCCAGATGTTGCAGCCACTATGAGAAGCCTAATAAAAGCTCAAGAAGAGCAGCATCAGTTGAATGCTGCAATGTTACAGAGTTTGACAGACTTGCATAAGAAGATAGACTCTGGACAGGGTACAGCAAGACCACAAGGCAGTAAGAGCAGTACTAGGAGAAGGAGAAGGACTCCTAGTGGGTCATCTGATTCTGAAGAATCCAGTGGGGATTCAAGTTTTTCTTCTCATAAAAGAAAAAGAAAGAGACACCATAGGGATCGCTCTCGAGATGAATTCAAGAAAGCTAAACCTCCTACGTTTGATGGTGAGGTAAAGACAGGACAAGAGGCTGAAGCTTGGCTTCTTGGTATTAAAAAGTACTTTCAAGTACATGACTATTCGGGAAACATGAAGGCAAGAGTTGCCATATTCAATCTGAATGGAAGAGCATCCATTTGGTGGGAACACTTCAAGCAAGTGAAGAGGATCAGTGAAAGGAGATTGAAGTGGAAGCAGTTCAAGAAGTATTTCAAGCAGAAATACCTATCTGACAGGTATTATGATGACAAGATTAAGGAGTTCCATGAGCTGAGATTGGGACAGGAGACCATGGAAGAGTATGCTAATAAGTTTTTGGAGCTGTTGAGGTATGTCCGGTACATCCGAGATGAAAAAGTGAAGGTCCAGCACTTTCTGAGTGGATTACCTCAGTCTTACAAGGATAGAATTGAGTTTTATGAACCTAGAACTCTTGAAGAAGCAATAAGAAAGGCTAAGTATTGCTATGAGCAAAGCAAAGGTAAACATGATTACCATAAGGCATGGAAGGACAAGAAGAACGAGAAGTTTGACCAGAGAAAGAAAGGTTTCAAACCTTCTAGCTTCAGGAATCAGCAGAAGCAGCCATCTCAAGCTGCAAGTAAACCAGTTGGAGTGACCGGAGAAAAGCCTAAAGATCCACAACAGAATAGAGGGCCACTTCAATGTTGGAAATGTGGAGGACCCCACATGCGCAGAAATTTCCCACTCAAGAATGAGAGTGCCAGACCAGCTTATAATGTTCAAGAAGCAGAAACGGTGGGTCAAGTAGCAAGGGCAGTTCCTAGGATTTATGCAGCATTGGAGGACCGTCAAGCAGATCACCAGTCAGCTGTGGTTGAAGTAGCAGGTAAGATTGCTGAGCAATCTGTTTCTATTTTAATTAACCCTGGTTCTACTCACAGTTACATTACTCCTAGAGTAGTGGATATGTGTGCTTTTAAGAAAGTAAAGCATAGGAAGTCTTGGTTAGTTCAGTTAGACACTGGAACTAAGAGAAAGGTTAGTGAAGTGGTAGAAAAGTGTCCATTGGTCATGAATGGATTGGTCACTTGTGTAGATCTGAATGTTCTACCGCTTGGTTCCTATGATGTTCTCATTGGAATGGATTGGTTAGAAGCTCACAGGGTGAAGCTTGATTGTTACAATAAGACTTTTGAATGCATGAATGAAGAAGGGAACCCCGTAGTTGTGAAGGGTATTCCAAAGGTGATTTCAGTGAGGCAGGTTTCAGCAATGCAGTTAAAGAAGTTCTGTAGGAAGGGTTTCCAGTTGTATGCAGCTCAGATTTTGGAGGAAACAAGAGATGAGACTCCGAGGTTGGAGGACTATCGGGTGTTACAGGAATTCAGGGATGTGTTTCCTGATGAGATTCCAGGGCTTCCGCCAAAGAGGGACATTGATTTCACAATTGAACTTGTGCCAGGGGCAGCACGAGTGTCCAAGGCACCCTACAGAATGATTACACCAGAGATGCTAGAATTAAAGATGCAACTACAAGAGTTGTTGGACAAGAAGTATATCCGACCGAGTGTGTCTCCTTGGGGAGCACCGGTTCTGTTTGTGAAGAAGAAAGATGGTACACTCAGGTTATGTATTGATTATAGACAGTTGAACAAGGTTACCGTGAAGAATAAATATCCTTTGCCTAGGATTGATGACCTCTTTGATCAAATGAGAGGAGCAAAGGTATTTTCTAAGATTGACTTGAGGTCTGGTTACCATCAGGTAAGGATCAAGGATGAAGACATTCATAAGACAGCCTTCAGGACAAGGTATGGGCACTATGAGTTTGTAGTGGTACCATTTGGTCTCACAAATGCGCCAGCTACATTTATGTGCCTTATGAATAGTGTCTTCAGCAGGTATTTGGATAAGTTTGTTCTTGTTTTCCTGGATGATATTCTTGTTTATTCTAAGAATGAGGAAGAGCATGAAGAGCATTTGAGGTTGACATTGCAAGTGCTTAGGGAGCATCAGTTGTATGCAAAACTGAGCAAGTGTGACTTCTATAGAGATAGAATTCAGTATTTGGGTCACATCATCTCCGAAGAGGGTATATCTGTGGACCTTGAAAAGATTGAAGCCATTATGAATTGGCCTACTCCAAGAAATGTGACAGATGTAAGGTCTTTCATGGGACTTGCAGGATACTACAGGAGATTCATTGAGGGATTCTCTAAAGTTGCACATGCAATCACTTCTTTGCAAAAGAAGGGGATGAAGTTCGAATGGACATCGAGGTGTGAAGAAAGCTTCCAGCAGTTGAAGAATCTTCTCACTAGTGCACCAGTATTGAAAGTTGCAGATCCAGAGAAAGATTTTGTGGTATGTACCGATGCATGTGGACAAGGGCTTGGAGGAGTCCTTATGCAGGACAACCACGTGATATGTTATGAGTCAAGAAAGTTGAAGGAGCATGAGAAGAACTATGCCACTCATGATCTAGAGCTTGCAGCCATAGTACATGCTCTCAAGATGTGGAGAGATTACTTGATGGGCAGGAGATTTGAGCTCAGAACAGATCACTGTGGATTGAAGTATTTATTTGATCAGCCTACGTTGAATGCTAGGCAAGCAAGATGGCTGGAATTTTTATGTGAGTTTGATTTTGAGATCAAGCACATAAAGGGAAAAGAGAATAAGGTAGCTGATGCGCTTAACAGGAAAATGCAAGAAATGCATGTGGCATCTCTTAGTATTTGCCAATCAGATTTGAGGCAGCAGGTTGTTAATCATGTTGCTGGAGATGAATTGTATGAGCAGGTAAAAGACAAATGGCAGCAGCAAAGTCTTGAGAAGAGGTATGAGGGATATAAATTGGAAGGAGATGGGATTCTCACTTATAAAGGCAGAATTTATATTCCAGATGTGGAAGATTTGAAGAGAGTCGTTATGGATGAAATCCATCAAGCTCCGTATTCTGGTCACCCAAGATATCAGAAGACAATCGCTACAGCTAGAAAGCAGTACTTTTGGCCAGGAATGAAAAAGGATATGGCTGAGTACATTTCGAGGTGTATGAAATGTCAACAGGTGAAGGTTGAGCACCAACATCCAGCAGGTTTGTTGCAGCCTTTTCCAGTTCCGGAATGGAAATGGGAAGTTATTTCCATGGATTTTATTATAGGGTTGCCGATGACTTGGAGACAGAATGATTCTATCATGGTTGTGGTAGACAAGTTGACTAAGGCAGCACATTTTATACCAGTTAAGTCTACGTATGAGGCTGGTGACATTGCAAAGATCTTCATGAAGGAGATATTCAAATTGCATGGATTGCCTAAGGCAATAGTCTCTGACAGAGATGTCAAGTTTACTTCCAACTTTTGGAAAGGGTTGTTTGCAGATTTGGGTACAAAGCTAAACTTCAGCACTGCATACCATCCTCAGACAGATGGTCAGACCGAGAGAGTCAATCAGGTGCTTGAAGACATGCTTCGCATGTATGTAATGGACAAACCCACCAAGTGGGAAGATTACCTACACTTGGTAGAGTTTGCTTATAACAATGGACATCAAGCATCCTTGGAGATGAGTCCGTATGAAGCTTTGTATGGGAGAAGGTGTAGGACACCAGTGACTTGGGATAATCCAGAGAACAGGATTGTGCTTGGACCAGAATTGCTCAAGGAAATGGAGCAAGAGGTTGTAAAGATTAGACAGAAGCTGAAAGTAGCACAGGACAGACAGAAAAGCTATGCAGATAAGCATAGGGTGAACAGAGAGTTCAGTATTGGGGATCATGTTTACGTCAGAGTGAGGGCAAGGAAGAGTTCCTTGAAGCTTGGAAGTTGTGCCAAGTTGTCACCGAGATACTGTGGGCCATTTGAAGTGCTTGAAAGAATAGGGCCAGTTGCATATAGAATTGCATTGCCTGCTAGCACTAGAGCTCATAACGTTTTTCATGTTTCTTTGCTTAAGAGATATGTACATGATCCTAACCATGTGATAAATTGGGATGTGATTCAGGTGGAACCCGAGGGAGAGTTCCGAATCGAGCCAATGCGCATCCTCGACAGGAAGGTCACAATGCTCCGGAACAGAGCCATAGGTCAGGTAAAGGTGCAATGGGAGCACTTTGGACCTGAAGAGGCTACATGGGAGCTGGAGGATGCCATGCGATTGGCACATCCATTTTTGTTCAATTCTGCGGAACACTGAGGCGATGCCAGTGTAGCATTTTGTTCAATTTTGTAAGCACTGAGGACAGTGCTATTGAAGGGGGAGGGGAATGTAATGCCCCAGTTTTGACCCCGTTACATTAAATGTACATGATGTATATATTGTAATGATCATGGTGCGGAGCTAAAGGACAAGGCCCCACCATTGATCGGCAATGCTATGTTTTGGATTTGAATTTGTCACTGATGGTATATCGGGGCATGCGGCACATATTAAGTTTCAGCATCATGTAAATATGCATCTATAATAAAAATAAACACAACCAGATACGGTCCCAGCAACCAAATCGAATGGGGCATGATTTTCTAAGGATAAGGGGGGTGAAATATTTAACCTATGGGGCCAATGGGGAAAAGCCAAATGTCTATGACAGAACCCATCAAACTGTCAACTACCTTTCTTGTCTTTTTCCCCAATCATTTATTTCTGCCAGAATGTGGTTGAGTTAGTTAATGCATGGAAGGGGAAGAGTATGGGAAAAAATTCGAATTGGGCAGAGACCCATTTTTGAAAAACGTGTTCTGACTTCCCTGGCAGGAAAAATACCCAAAAAACGCAGGCCATTCTGCTAGGCACTCACGTTTTTCAGTTTTCTCACGTTTTTGGGAGCAGCTAGAGTTTTTCCTGTGTCTTTCATTCACGATTTTGGCTGTTGGCTTCATTCTTTCCATGGATGGGAGGTCGTTTTTGTAGTGCTGGGGACTGGGTTGTTTTCCCCACGTTTTTGAGCTGCTGGTGCATTTTCCCATTCACGTTTTTTTGTGAATTCATGTGTTTTTACCATGGCTGGGAAGAGCCATTCCCGTTTTTTACTGTCTCAGCGATTATTGGCCTCACGCACAGGCTATTTGGGACGTTTTTCCCCTGCTGTGAGTTGTGCTCACAGATAAGCTTCAGGACTGTGCGTTTTTCCCCCACGTTGTGAGTCATTTTTGCTGTTATGTATGGGGCTGTGTAATTCTTTTTTACTGTTCAAGCTGTGTTAGCTAAATTGATTTCCTGAGTGCAATGGTTGGTCTTGGACTGTGTGAGGAGTAAGGATTTTGGCTTGGTTGCTTGATAAACCTGGTGCTAGGAACCACATAGACAAAACTAGAGGGCTGGCCTTCTTCTCCATCACCCCTGAATAGCACTGGAAGGGAATGTAGGGCCTGAGGGACTGTGTAGCAGAGAAGGGACCGATTCCTTGTGTTGGGTGTGGATGGGTGTCTTAGAGGTCAGGCTATTTTTGGTGTAGGTGTTCTTGGCTCTGTTACGAGCTCACCAGCTTAGCAAATTTCCTTCATCAGCTCCTTAATGGCCTGATAAACCCAACTTGGTTGGCTTGGCTATGTGTTTTTGTGTATCCTGGCTATGTGTAAGCCTGCTAGTTCCCTTATTCCTTGGAGAATCATGCCCAGCTCGGGGGTGGCAGCGTTGCTGAGAGATTAAGGAGCACGATGGCCTATGGTTGGGTGGAACGTTGCAGCGACGTAGCTGGTTCCGGAGCAAAGCGTTCATAAGATAAGTGATCTTGTGCATTTTTCCTCTGCAATTCCATATTCACTGTTAATTAAAAGGAATGAACATGTTGAAGAATGCTTGTTTAAATGCATGTTGTTTCCGCTGTGCAAAATGAATTAATTAGGCTGTGTATGTTAACTGAATGCTTGTAGGAATGCAATTGTTTCCGTTGTGTATGATGATTAAAACGCACTATGCATGACAAACATTCCTGTGTGCATGTTTTAGACAAATGTTCAAATTTGTATGGTTAAGCATTCTGTTCTAGGCAATTTTTAAGACTGTACATGTTCATGGGCATTTAGCCCGGTCTGTTAAAGCTATTATATCGCGTCCTCTATGCCGGTCGGGGGCATGGGGACGTGACACACTCCACCACTAAAAAACTATAAATAAGTGATGGAGACCCCTTATTACACATCCACAATCACAAGCATCCTTACTCTGCCAAAATTTCTCTTGAAACCCTAGCTCACCCTTTGAGCTACTTTCACCATTGAGAGCCCCTTTTGGCCCATTTCCACCACCGAAGAAAGAGAAGGAGCAGCTGGAGCTCGGAGCAACCTCTCAAATCAGTGCAAAGAGCTTCACCAACCTCCACATCGGAGGTAATATCAATAAAAAACCATTCTTTATATTTTACTGTTTTGTTTCATGCACGTGTTTTAGATTAGTTGTTATTCCTGTTTAGCATTTTTATTTCCATTTTACTGAACTGCTACTAAGGAGTCCATTCTCCTTAGTAGGTGCTCATTCGCACAAGCTAGGGGTAAAACCCTAGCCACACAAGGACACATCGATTGGCTTGAAGATTTCTGCCACGTGACCCAGGTGTGTGAAAGGCGGCAACATTTTTTTTGGCGCCATTGCTGGGGATAAATCTTTTTATTCCCGAGTACGACTTAGCTTAACTTCTTTCTAAACAACTAAAAAGATAAAAAAATTTGATTGATCTAGTCTTTAAAAAACATAAAAATTAAAACTTGATCCATCTGGAGACTCCACTGTCTAACATCCCTTCAAGAATTTCTACCCGAAGAAACCGTCGACAATTATTCAATCCTCTCCCTGATATCGAAAGGTTTATTAGGGAAATATTGAATAGGCAGACTTCTCCTAGAAACCTTGAAGATTTAAGAGACCAATCCCTCTCGGATATCCATCACATATTTGTAGAGAGTCATGTTCACCAATCTCAAGAAATGACGGAATTATTCAAACCCCTTGACTTTTCTCAGATAGTAGGTGCTCCCCATGCCATTCCAAAAGATGCTATCAAGAAGCTCCTCATATTTCAGGGCAATAATGCCATCACTACCAAGTCTCACCTTCGAAATTTTGAAAAGCACCTGGTTAGTTATGGCAATGATGCTGCCCAAGACCATGACGATGTCAAAATGACGCTCTTTGCTTTATCCTTGGAAGATGATGCTGAAGAATGGTACTTCGACCTAGATGATGATTCATATAAAACTCTTAGTGAATTCCGAGAGGGTTTTAAGAAGAAATGTTGGGAAAAGAAAGAACCAAGACATCTGCTTGCTGCCCTCCATAACATAAAGAAGATGGAGAATGAAACCATTGATGAATTTAATACTAAGTTCAGGCGTGTGGTTGTGGAACTCCCTAGAGAAATCAAGCCAAGGGATGCCTCCATCCTCATATCTTACATCGAAGCTTTCACTGGTGATTTGAGGTACCAGTTAAGGGACAAAGAGCCAACCGATCTAAAAACTGCTTAGGAATTGGCCGAGAAAATAGAAAAGAATATGCAGTCTTTAGGAAAATCCAACATTCCAGGTTACACTAAGGGAAACACTTCATAGAACAAAGAAAAGGGAAAAGCCTTTGAATCAGAAGAAAAGGGAGCCTCTAAAGATCCCATGGAAAAGGTAACATACATGATAAAAGACTTGGTTACTAGTCAAAACCAACTTATGGCAGATCAGTCTACACAATTGAATCTTATGCACAATAGAATAATCACAATGGAAAGAAATAATGAACCTAGGAACTTTCATCCTAGGCAGAAACAGATGTATCAAAAGAAGTTTCCTCAACAAGAGCCTAGGATTCTAAACCAGTTAGACTCAGCTAACATGGTAGAAGAAGTAATTCCATGGTGTAGACCCTGTGAACAATTCCACCAAGAAAGCACTTGTTATGTTGCAAATCAAGTCATGGAACATGGACTTCCCGAGGTCAGTAATCAAGAAACAAATGCAAGTGAGCCTGATCATATATACATGGTAGGCCTTTGTCACCATCTAAATAGTACAAGCCTAAGGATGAAACCATTGTAGAATCTTATAGTGAAACTTATGATGAAAACTTTAATATACATGATGGGACTCCTTTGTGTTCTCCATATAATGATGACAGTCTGGAAGGTTTACTACCTTGTGGCCTTTTCTCCGAAGAAGATGAGTATGAAAATGAGGACAAGTATAGCTTGGAGCATGATACAAGTGGCGAAGACTCCCTTATCCCCGACAAAGATGTTGATGAGGAGTCCTGGACATTCATGGAAAATCCAGTCTATGACATGAATAAAGAGGAAAATAATGAACCGAAAACTTTTGATGGTTTTGTTGATTTTTCTATCTATGGCATATCTAAAAGAGAGAGCATGGACCATGTGGCCTTGCGAAACTTTGATATGAAAAACGAGCATGCGGTTTATCCACATGATCAGTCTAAGCCATATATCAATATCAGTAATGAAGACAAACAGAACTTGATATCGAAACCTGATATCAACAATGGGGAATCCATCACATCTAACATAGATGATGGTGATGACTATTGGGATTTTTGTGGATATCTTATTAAGAATCCTATCTATGCTATATCCAGCAAGGGGAGTGTCTATTTAGAAATTTGTGGAAGTCTAATCTACTATACTTCCATAGAGGGAAGCATGGATATGGAGACCTCGGAAAATCCTAGTATGAAAAAGCAGCATTCAAAACTCTTATATGATCATTCAGAGTCATATCATGCAGAGCCACACAAAGGTATCAATAATGAAGACATGGAGAAGCAATGATGTGAAAAGACAATTGTGATGCAGTTATTAGAATATCAGTCTCAACTATCATCTTCACATATAGAGTTTCTTCATGACTTGGAGCTGCTTGGGGATTATACAGTGAATTATCATCCGATAAGCCTTGATGATCAGTATGATGGTGTAGTCAATATGCCTCATCATTCTGATTGGTATATCAGTCCTATCGAGTCATGGATAGAAGCAACTTGCATGAGCACATACAAGTTGGGGAAGATTTTTTATGACATTATTCATGCCTATGATCTCCCATGCATCCCGCCCATTCTGAATCATCACGCAGGTTTGCAATTTCTGAATAAAGTATCCTTACTTTGGCTGGTAACCAAAGACAAGGGAATTTTTTTTATGTTAATAAAATTCTTAGGTGGTTACATTGGATTTCTGATTACACTTAACCCTTTTTATATCATGCTTAGAGTAGGAAAGTAAGCTCCTTGAAAAAGAGCATTTACTTTCCGCATTTTTTGTTTTGTACTTAGCTATAATCAAACATTTTTGTTTTCATTAGTTAGGTACATTTATTTTGTTTAAATAAATCAGCTTAATGGTTCATTTGGTTTTTTATGTAAAGCTTGTGCTACTAAGGTTTTCTTGTCAAGTTGATATGTTTTTACAGGGTGTATAAACCAGATATTCTGGTGTTCTCGTATCCTCTCCTTGCCCTATGACCAGATCGAGCACACGTCCCACAGTTGGAGCCAGAATGTTACCACCTAAGTTGTACTTAGTGGTTTTTTATCAAGTGAGCCTGGTGAACTAGACAAGGATAACTTGTTCGGACTTCAGAGAACCTTCAGTCTTGCTTCTGGGAAGCTTTGTTGGACTAGATCACATGTTCATACCCCATGGGGGAATTGTAATAAATGTTCTAGCATGATAGTGTCTGTAAAAGACTCGGTCTCTTAGAATTTATTTGTCAATCCGATCAGCCCATGGTGTTTTTTCCCTTGGTTATTATTGGTTGTTGAATAAACGACTAATAATTTCTGAGTTTTTCACTCCATACCTCCAAAGTTGGGGTGGTCGGCTTGGCATTTAGGCCTATTGAGGTTATTAGAGTCTATGTGTCAATGTATAAACATGCTAGACATCATGGTCGAGTCATATGAACATGTCTAAGTCCCCCTAGGTTTTTTCAATTTTTCAATTTTTTAATTTTTTCAATGTTTTTTATTAAAATTTAATTTTTCCAAAACTTAGGCTATTTTTTAATAGTTTAATTGGAAAAATTGATTTTGTAATAAAAGTGGGCCAAATAATCAGTTTCATTCATGTAGGTGCTCATTTTCAAGCTAAGAGCACCATGTAAACCCATGGACTCACTATTTCCTAGTTTTGAGTGATTTTCCATCACTCAGGTCAGAAAGCCCCAAAAATCAATTATTGATTATTTTAATTAATAAATTGATGAATAATGGAGCAAATCCAAAATCATAGATCAGTGGATTCTCAGTTGATTTGATTGAAGTCAGTCAGATCTGAAGCAGATTGACTGGATCTGACAAATCCTTGACTGAAGGAGGTGATCAAATCAGATCCAGAGTTGATCTTCAGCATCCTTTATGGGGAATTTCACCCTCCCTCTCTCCTCCACATGTTTTTGGCTCATTTGGATGAGTTTTGGCGGATGCTTCAGTCAACAGGTTGAGGTGTTAGTCAGATCATCCCCCCGATTGACAGTTGCACTCAGTGAGACTCAGATATGGCTCATCTAGACACAGATCAGGCATTGATGGACTCTCCTTCAGCTGATTTGGTGTGTCTCCTTGGGATTTGCGCCCCCCCCTGGGCTGGATCTCCTAGTTTTTGTATATATCCAAGCACAGCAGCCTCTTCCAAGATAGTTAGAGCTAGAATGAAGGGCTTGCCATTATAATTGTGTATTAATCATAATTTGTGAATAAAGAAGCTTTGGAGGCTATACCATGTAGTGCATGTGTTTGTGTAGATTCTCATTGTTATGCTGTTGATGTGGTAACTGCAATTTCTTTCCAAATTCTGTGCCGCTTCTGTGTTTTGGCTTCAAGGATTTGGTTGAATCAAGTAAGGGTGTAAACTAGACAAGTTAGATTGCTTGATCTTGTTTATCCATATGATGTATACTCAAAAAATTCAGTTATATGCTTAAATAAGATTATTTTTGCATGATTTTTAATTTTTGTTGCTTTATACATCTATATCTAGATCTCACGAGGTGTGTGCAGGCTTGTGTTATCTAGTTGCAGGTTCATGATTGGATGAAGGTGTGGATCAAGATTGACGCCATTACTTATCCAATAATCTCAAGACTCTGTCCCTCAGTGCTCCACAAAAGGGCCTCCTTTCAGCTTGCTCCATTCTAGCAACGAGCCGACCTTCTCTCCTCTTCTTCTCATTTCTTAAAAAATCAACTCTTTTACCTGGTTACTTTGTTCATAGATTTGATTTTGTTTAAATCTATCATCTTAAAAGTAATTTCAACATATATATATCCTCTCAAAGCCCATAGTCTATATATTTCTCTTAAAAGGTTTCATAAGCATTCTAGATCTAGCTTTAAGGAAATCGTCCTTTTTTGCATGTAATTTTAAAGAAAATTTGTAGCTTGCATGCATTTGATTTCTGTTTGCTATATGATAAATATTCATATTCTACAATAAAGTGCAAATTCTATTGGCTTCCCAAACAGAAAGCCAAGATCCCAAGGAAAGCTTGCTTTCCTTGGTCCCTTTTTGCATAACTAGATTACCTCAATTTAACAAGTTTTAATTTTTTTTTTTTGTTAAAAGTAAGCTAAACCAAAGGTACGTTCAGAGTGATTTTGGGAATATTTTAGTCTAATATGCTTTCTGGTTTTTATCAGGTTTTACAGAAAATAAAGGAAGCTGCTGTTCGAAAGTGGCCTCAGGAGCGTTCAAATCCCCCCAGGGGTCTCCCATTTGACTAAAACCTTTAATTTTCGCACTTTGTAATCTCTTGATTTCACTCTGTATAAGTATCAAGAGGAATTATATCATTTCTATGATATTGTAACTGCTTTTAATAAAAATAATTTTGAATAGGCTCTTTCGAGCCCATTCCCCATCCCCCCTGGGGGGATTTGCGTCCGTGTCATTTTTTTTGCTTTCGTTCATCTTTTGTAATCTAGAGTAGCATTAATATATAGGGTAGTATACTTTGACATAAAATCAATTCCATATTCCTTTTTTTTTTTTTTTTAAAGTAACTTTAATACTTACCCCACGAGCCTCCTTTGAGCCGAAAGGTGAAGAAAGTTTCGTGGTAGTCTAATTATAAAATTGTGGTTTGCTCATATTTTATGTTTTTTTTGCTATAATATTTTGTTTCAATAATAATTATAAAATCAACCCATCCTTGATTCCCCGATTGAGATCCACTTGGATCGAAAGAGGTTCCTGGAGGGTTTTCTTTTAACAAGAACACCCATTGTAAAATTTACTAAAATTGACAAGACTCCGGTGTGTATGCTCTGCACTTGGATGCGGTTCGTCTGATCAGTCAAGCTGTATCAAAATCACTTGAGTTACTAGTATAATTAGGACTCACTCTCCCAAATTAACAAACCAACAGGTGAAAATCCAACACCTAGATCAAACCATCACGGTGGAAAAATACCCAAAGGAAGCGGGAACTTCTGAAAAGTGACTTCGGGGCACCGATCTCTGTCACACCCTAATGGGTGAGTTATGAACAATAGCCCCAGAGACTCCATTCAGCCAATGTATTCCTTGCAGGTAGCCGTGAAGGTTTAGTTTTGGACATACTCCAAGTACTCTCGGGTATATCTGGAGTCCACCCCTTCACCTAATTTTAATAAACTCACACCTCAAATTTAACTGAAAACATACCGAGAGGTAATCGCAAAACATTCACTCCAAGCACATGCAAGTACATTGATCTTATTTTTTGACTCCATTCTAAGGCACTGGTTATTTTAAGGCACGGGGGGTATCATCAAGTTCCCCTCCCTCCTCTTATGGATTGTCATGTACCACATCTGCCCAGAGGGGAGTCCAGTATTTTGGGAACCGTTGAAGTTCAACATGTGGAGGTTTAGACCATTCTCCAAGAAAGGAACCTTACATGAACTTGAGCGTGAGAAAGTACTATTCGAGAACTGGTTTCAACAGCTCAAAGTCCGCACGACTAGATGGCGGGTGCCTCAAAACATTCGACGAAATATACCTGCAAAATCCCACATCCAGCTGGAGCTCAACCATACCTTGGTGTGGTACATGTAGGGTGACAATTCCAACACCAAATCCCTTGACTACTACCCATCTATCGACCAGATCTTTCGGGAACTGTCTCGACAGACCAAAACAAAAATACCAGTACCAGCAGCAGCAAAACAGATCGACTTGTCGATCGAGGAGCCGCTCATAGACCAAGAAAAAGAGGAAGACTATGAGCTCAACCTCTATATCAGCACATTTGTGTCAAAGGAGACATCGATCAAACACATCGGTCCACTACACATAACCATCAAACCTCCAACTACAAAAAGAACAGAACCTCTGACCGCAAAAACAATAGAAACCTAGACCACAAAGCCAAAGCCGCAGCCACAACAGTAGATAACTCCTATAGTTGTAGAAGATGTCACCCCGACTTAGGAGCCAAGGGGGGAGACAGAGCCATAAAACCCTAAGTATGCTATTACCAAAGGTATTATTCAAAAACTATCAAAAGAAATAGCAGCAGCCAGGAAGAAAATAAAAACACACGAACAACAACAAGGTAAGGGTAAGTGCAAGCTTATGATTTCTGAATCATCAGAGGATGAGGAGGATCTGGCAGCCATGGCCCTTGACATCATAGAGGATGCCGTAGCAAATAAAGTGCTAGTTAAAACCCAGTTCCAGCAATTTGTTGACGCAGGAGCACAAGCAGGTCGACCAAAGAAAGCAAAGACTATGACGACGTCTGAAAAGGTCATCGATCTTGTGTCGATGCCTCCACCCCCATCACTGACGCAAATAACTGAGGAACAAGCACCGGCACCACAGTCAGTTAGCACCCTTAACTTATGCAAAAGTGCGATGTCGGAGGCTGTGAAAGCAAAGTTCGACAAAGATAGAGATCTGCAAACATTCATTGAGAAACTACCTGACATATTCATGTCAGCACACAAGATCTCTACAAAAGCACCTCTCTTCACGACTGGCAGATACCAACTAGGCTAGGATGCACAGTCCCTAACCTTTGCAACCATTACGTCGACTTTCGAGAGAAATCCTGACAAGGAAGCTGAAGTGATTGCACGTCGGTCCTTGACTATCACATCAACCATACGAGTACCCCAAGCCGATCTAATAGCCACTGCACCAACTAAAGAAGAAGAGACCGAGGAGGACATAGCTCAACAAATCAACCAAATGTTCTCCGATGTCAAATCACCCCCTCAACGCAACAATCCACCACTCACCCACACTTCCCCCAAACCAATCACCAATCACCCCCGCCCATTCGCCAATTACATCACCACCACCCCCCGACTCAAAAAAAGGCCCACCACAACCGAATACATATACACAACTAGAGGTGGTAGTCGTCACACCTCCCTAGACAAACAAACCATTGGCCTCTAACCCATAAACCAAGGATCCTGCCTCGACTATTGTAGGTACATAGGGAGTAGATAAGGAAAAGCATAAAAAGTGGAAGGAGAAACAAAAGAAAGAGCATCATGGAATGACTTTAAATGTCCAAATTAAAATGAGGGATGCAAGTTCCTTGACCAACACAGAGTTAGGACAAATCCTCAAAACCCTAGCAAGTGAAGCAAAGATGAGGAGTGAGCAGAGAAATTAAGAACTCAAGGACAAAACCGCAGAATAGGTTGAGTTTCTTGACAAATGCAGGAATCTGGCCCAGTCCGTCATGCTGGGCCCCATAGAGGTTGAAATAGACAAACCACTCAATAGGGCATATCATCTATTTGAGAGCATGGTGTCGACACTCCAAGCTCACATACAGGAAACCAAGGAGAAACAAAAAGAGGAAACTGCTTGACTCGTAATGGCATAGCACACTGCATTTTCTGAATCCTATAAAGTGCTATAGGATCATATGGAGGAGTCTGTCGTGACTGAAGAAGTACTAAGAGGCTGGCTTAATCACTACAGGAAATTTTATCAGCAGACTCGACATACTCGGCAAGAGATTCAGGCACTAGAGAGCAGAAAAAACACTGAGGAAGCACTCAGAACGACAATAGAAGAACAGGTAGTACTTGAAACCGCCAAACTACAGAAACTGGAAAGGGAAGCACATTAGTGGGTGCAACAAGCTCTCCCTAACTTAGAGAAAGTCAACATCATCTTCCCACTGATGAAACAACTTATCAAAACTTTAGAGGAAAAGGATGAGTTCATGGGTCTCGACATGGAGAGGATAGCTGAAGTCTCCATCTCAGAAAAGATGTCGATCTTATCAAGCTTCACCACACTCACCATCAACATCCAGAAAATTTTGCAGAGTTGGACATGTTTCCAAAATCACCTCACAGTCACAGCCCCAGCCATTGTAGAAGTCTGTGTATAGAAAAGACCGACCACCAGACTTCACAGCCCACTGCAATAACTATTAAAGGTTGGAAAGAAATTTGTACCTCCCTGTTTCTTCAGGATGAAGAAACATTTTGTTTGTGGGGAAGATGTAGAAGGAGCAAGTCGATAAATCGACTTGAATGATAGCCAACTTAGTCGATTAGTCGACTAAGTCGATGGGACAACTTAGTCGATCAACTGACTAAGCTAGTCGGCCGACTAAAATAAGAGATTAGGTTGGCCACCTAAGGTCATGATGGTTCACTGAACTGACAGGTAGTTATTTTGTAACCATTCTGTAATCATATATATTAGGCTGTTGAGCTAGATGAGAACTCAGTTCAGTTCTCTATGTTGTATGGACTCATTTGTATAATATAATCTATTATTCACCTATATGTTCTTATCTCTTGTCTCTATTTTATATTTATATATGTTTTAGTGTGTATTATTGGTAACCTTATGTGATCTGTGAGATTACAACATGGATATGGAATGGTACATAGCTGTATGGACTTGTTGATTGAGATTCAGAGTCTCTGTGGTACAAGTATGCTACATCAATCATAAAGGTATATCGAAGCACTACTGGGGCTTCTGATCACTGTCTCCAACATAACCCGAAAATCACAAGGGACATAACTTGTTTAGGTCCCTCGAGTGGACTGACCAATGTGCTAGAGTCAGGTGACATCCAAGGTCTTCAACCAAGTATTGTGCGGAACAAACCCTATATGAATCTCAATGGTGCAATGATGGAGTTGAAGTTGAACATGTGAGAAACAACGATCCCAAGAGGCACTAAGGACTCCTCTCAAGTGGTCCAAGGAACTCATAAATGATGTAAATGAAACCAAGGTACAGGGACCTCTGGGTCTATCCTCTGGAATATGTGTGTTGGCATCGACAGAGGAAGACCTGTCCCTAGTCAAGGCAATGATGTTTCCTTGACTAGGAGCATGAGGGATAACCAAAAGGTGTGAAGCAATCTGCGTACTGACTCACTGAATTGGGTGGGAGGGGAGGGGAGGAAAAAACTAAACAGGGGTAGGGGGGGGGGGGGGGGGGGGGGAGTGGGAGACTCAACCTTCCTTTGTTCAGAGTATGACGGTAGGGCAGACCAGGAAACAAATGAAACATAACTTATGGGAATGGGATCATAGGTGTAATACCGGGAATGTCACTACAGATGGGAAATACTTGGAGGCGGAGGAAAATTTTGATACTAATGGGATCCAAGGAAGACACATTGTAGAGTACTCTAAACGAAGGAAACCCAATGTGGGGATGCTTCCAAACTATTTTCTGTGGGGTGGTGTCTAGGGACACCGTTGTTGTATGATCTTGTGGATTTTTGGCGAGCTTGAGAAGGTAAATGCTTGATGGTGCTTTCAATTTTAGAGAGTTTGAAAGCATGAACAAGAATCCAGTGGGGGCTCTTTTTCGTTGGTAGTCTCCTATGCCTAAAAAAAGATAAAACTATACATAGGAGAGCTTGCCCATCCTAGAGGGGATGAGAGACTTCTTTACCGTTGGTAGTCCAATCAGGTCGGAAAAGGTTAAACCTACACTGATTGGACGATCATTCAAATACTTTTACAAGCATGAATGAAACCAAGTTTGCTCGTTGATCTTTTCTTGCTAAGATGGCTGGAAAATAGCTTAATGACAACCGGTGGTGAGATTTTTTGTAAAGTGCGGCCCCTCTACCTGAGAAAGCATAAAAGTATGTGGAGGGGAATGGTCTTGGCTTGAGTGTGCCAAGGAGGTCCGTTTCATTAGATGGTTTACATGGTCCGCAAAAGGAGGTAAACGAGACGATGTAGACGCCCTTTCCTATACTTTAGTGAGTGGGAAAGGAAATAGCTGTGCTTGGAGATCTTTTCATTGTTTTAAGGAGTCAGAAAAGATCTTAAACAAAACTCCAATGTGGTCAATCGACTACGGTGGAACGGGCGGTGCCCCATGTCGGGACGGTGGACAGAGGTCCAAAGGTCATTCGCATAGTATGGACAGAGTAGAAGGCTCTCAAACGTACCAATACATGCGTGGGATAGATCGCGACAGAGGCATGCAAGCCGAGGTGGCTCTCTAACAGAGGTTAGGAGAGCATGTGTGTGTGTTGTGGTGGATGAACTTGACTACATGCAATGTGAGTGCATGTCCGGGGGCACTTATATGCCAAATACGTGCAAGAAAAAAAATCATTTTGTGGATAGTGGTCCAGAGGTCTGCATAAGGTGCGGTAAAAAGAAAAGACTATCTATGTGTTAAAAATACGAAATAAAAGCTAAAATTACATTCCTTAATGGGCGATGGCCCAAGGACACTTCTATGTCAAATACATGGAAGAAAAACAAAGGGTTTTGTGGATGATGGTCTAGATGTCTACGTAAGGTGGTGTGAAAAAGACAATTATAAATACAAAAATAAAAGTATGGTACAATCCTTAACGGGCGGCAGCTCGATCACTCGTATGAGTAGCGGTCGGGAAGTGTGATACAAGTACAGGTCCATGGACACTTGCATCGTCATATCATGGCTCATAAATCGAGGTGACTTGTGGGAAATGGTCCTGAAATTGGTTTATTAAACATGAGATGATGGTCTCAGAAATGGATATAAATTTGTGACCGGAGGTGTGAGAGGTGTCTCGAATAGGTTCTGGGTGACTTTGGATTAGCAGGTGACGGTGCTGCCCTGACTTGTGCTAAAAAGCGTTGAAAAAGAAGAAAAGAAAATGAAGCGACTCATTGGTGATGTTAAGCATAAAATATCTTGATGTAGAGCCCATTGCAGGGGTTCTCCAAGAGTTGTTCATCAGAGTCAATGAAGAGGTGTGCCCCCTTTCCAAGACAAAGGTCATTGGCAAGGTGGGGTGATGGAATCTGGTCTTTTATGGGAAGAACCGATTCCATACTATGGTTTAAAGGGAATGGGGTAAAACCAAAGGTGGTCTTATAGATCTCTCTATCATCGTGTAAGTGGTGCCATGATAGATTAGGTGGATCTTCTACAACCAACGAGATGAAAGGGAAACTGGTGCTAGAGATCATGTAAATGGTATTGGTTATGGTTTTTGTGGCCTTGCCCCCAGTCTTTGTTGGAGGAAGAGGGGAAGGCCTGGAGATAGGAGGAGTCTTTGATGGACTTGGAGGTAGGTGAAAAATCATCTCAACTGGCTGGACATGAGTCAACACATCCTGGGGCCTCAGAGGTAAGGCAGGTGGTTCAAGGTACCACAGAGGATCTCCTAGTGTGAAATCCTGTAGATGGAGGTTTTCCAAGGTAGACTTACTCATGATGCTGGATGGTAGGAAGAAGAAAAGGAAAAGAAAAAGAAAAAGGATCATGTTGATCGAGAATGAACCCCATGGTTTCCCTTGTAACTGAGGTTGAGGTTGCAACTAAGGTTGCGACTATGGCTGCGGAAACAACAGAAGAGATAGGTCTAATGGACCGTCAGTGATGGTGGAGACAAGTAGGTCAGTTGAACTGGACATCATGTAAATGGACATGGTGTCTGAAGAAGGTGGTGGTGGGTGAACTTCTTCGATCAAGGTGATCTCAGACTCAAGGGAATGGTGACGGAGGTCACCAGGATCCCCAATGTAAAGTTGGGTAGGCTTAAGGTGGCCATGACTGGCTTGCTAATGACACTAGGTGGGGGAAAGAGAAACGGAATTGTATGGATTGGAGATGTGCCCACATAACTCCCAGTTGGTTACATGTGGGTGAGGTTGTGGTTGTGGCTGCACGTATTGCTGCTACGACGGGTGATGTTACGGCTGTTGTTGGCATTGCAGCTACAGACGATGTTGTGGCTATGGTTGGGGTTGCGGCTGTGGTTTCTATTTAGGTGCAACGGTGCTTGATGAGACCATGCATAATTCCATAGTTTGCTTTTGTGTCAGTGGTGGTGACACCAATGGGAAAGGAGCTATCATGGTGGGATCAGTAAACAAGCCAAGGCCCACATTTAACGATGGGGAGGCTGGTGTGTTTTCAACCACAGTGTTGGTTACAGGGATGACATTAGCATGTGTGGTCACCCCTTGCGGCTCAATGGTGGTGATAGTAGGGATAACGTTGGCAGGTGCTATTAACCCTTGCGGATCGTGGTAGGTGAGGTGGTAAACCATCACAATCTTCCCTTCATGGGCGAACATCATGAGGTGGAATATAGTTGACGCAATGGCTCGCATGGCATACATGTAACTCCTCCCAAGGAGGAGGTTGTAGCCCAGTTGAGCAATGATGACTTCGATGTCGATCAGGATTGTCTTCCTGGCTAACGTGATGGGGACATGGGGGAGGATTCCTTGGGCTTTAGTGGGGTGCCCATCATAAGCCCACAGAGTCGTGGAGGACGGTTGCTGAATTGGTGATCCAAGCTTCTGCCAAACCAAGGTAGACATGACACATGTGGATGCCCCCTCATCCATTATGCATCGATGCACAACCAAGCTCTAGATGGACACCAGGATTTGGAAGGCAATAGTGGAGGGCATGTGTGGATCTCCGTTCTCTGTTTCAAATGTGGCTAACTTCAAGTTGGAGGGGTCTACTACCCCTAGAGCGGCTAGTAAGGCTTTCCACTGTGTTGGGCATGTTTTAAGTACGTCAAGAGCAGACATGGCGGTTGGCATTTGGGCCAAATCATCCACAATGCTATAGTTGACTACAGCTCTAGCTGTGGCATTATTGGCGATTCTGCATATGGGGGGGCACGGGAATGGGGGTAACTGGAGAGGTAGGTTGGTTGTCTTAGACATAAATGCTTCTGATGAGTCAATAGGTTTAGTGGTGGTACCATACTGATTTTGTCTAGTCTGTAAGTTGACCTCTTTAGTGGTCATGGCTAGCAGGTGGTGAACACTTGTTTTGGCCATGGGCGGTGCCCCCGAAGCATTGGGATTGCCCTAGGGAGGGGGAGCGGTCACCACAAATACCTGGACTAGCAATGGGTTTTGAAGTACCATGGGAGGAGGTCCTTGTGGTGCCTGGTTGGGCTGGGTTTGATTGGGAGCATTGGTGGCTTGTTGGGCCTCATTTTGAATGGCCCTCTTAGCCCGAGCCATGAGGGGACACTCAAATGTGTAATGCCCATAAACATCATAGAGTGTACATGGTTAGTTTGTGCACAATTGAGCATTGTGTCTTGGTGCATTCTGTCATGGGGGGTTTTGGGCTGGCCAGTTAGCCGCGGCGTTATTGGGAGGGTTCGGTTACTGACCTCCTCCTTGTGGTTGGTTATTGCCTTGGTTGCGGGGCATGTTGTTTCTAGCTTTCCCTTGTTTATTATTGGGGGCAGGATGGTTGGGATTTTTTTGTTGTGTAAACACTTATCCCAACAGAGTGGGTGGAGTGGGGGCAGGGGCTTGAACTTGTTGCACTGGTGGTGCATATTATATTTGTGGGGGTGGCGGTGACACAAATGTGGGAATTTCCCCCACATACTGTTGTGTTGGCCAAGCCATGGCCTGAGCCTGCAGCGGTGGCACAGGTTGTGCATAAGAGGTTGTTGCTCCGGACTATGACATCATTATAGCATAGTCCAGAGCTTGGTTTTGGTAAGCAACATTAGCAGTTTTTCTTGGTTGCGGTGCAATGATAGGTGGTTTCGGTCGGGGTTGTGGTTGTTGGGAGACTGACCCTATGATGTCGTCCGTTACATGGGATGCCCCCGGTGCGTCATGGTAAGAGGTACTTAGACAGGGAGCATCTGGAATGACAATGTACAAGTATCCAAATTGGGCATAAATGAGATCAAATTGTTGGGCCTTCAGTATGGTCTCTTCTTTAGATTGGGGACATTCAGATGCGACGTCCTTTGCGATGGGTGGGAGCAAAGTATTAAGGAACTAATCCAAGAAGATAATGTCATCTGGTTGTATTTTGCATAAGCTACAACATCACTGCCACTCATGGATATGGTCAGTTATGTGAGTGGTGGTGCTTTGGTGACAGGATAACATGATCTCCACCCCCTCATCATATCTGACAGGGAGTTGAAAATACTGTAGGAACATGAAGGCTAGGGAGTTGAAGTCGGGGTACTTGGCTTGTGGTAGCTCAATGTACTATTTGGCCATGACAATTGTAAGGGTGCATTGGAACAACCTTAGCCTGATGGAGTCATCTATGATGCTGTTGGATGAGCACCATAGATGGAATGTCATTATGTGATTTTGGGGACATTTCCCGGCTTTGACTTCAAACTTTGGGATGTGTGATGGCAACTTAGTTGGCATAGGTGGCCAGAAATATTAGTGGTAGATGGGGTCATTCATTAATCTAGCCAAGTTAGGCAAGTTCATACGAGCCATGAAGGGAAGATTTGACCCCAAGTTGATGTGGGATGGGGATGAAATGGGGGTGGGGTTTGCAGGTGCATAATGCATCTACGTGGTTGGGGGTGCTTGTGGTGGCACCATTGTGGATGGGATAATGCCCCCAAGTGTTGTGTGTGGGTGGTATGGGTGGCAGGAGCATTGCCCCCATGCATGACAGTAGGGGCAATTTAGGTGGACGACGCACTGCCCCCCTGTGTGGCTGGAGGGGTAGTGTGTGTGGAGGGGCCACTACCCCTGTGTGTTACCACCGGGCTAGCTTGGCTGGTCACTATTGGTGGTGGAAATTGGCTAATGAAAGTCTCCCTGACTATGCTTGGACCGCTTTCCAAGTTGTGGGTGATAAGTTGTGATGTGGACATGGGTCCACTCGCTAAGGTTAGGCCAAAAAATCGATTCAGGTTTGCATTAGCCATGGGGCTTGATGGTGCGGTGTGGAGGTCTAGTTCAGACTGATATGGGTTTGAATCAGAATCAAAAGTTGTGTGGCCCTCTGATGGTATGGGAGATCACTGAGAGCGGCTTTGACGGTGTGATCAAGTGTTCCAAATGGTGGTCGTTCACATCTTAGGCATGACGAAGATCATGGAGGATCAATTGTGTTCGCTTTTGTATATGAAACTAGTGGGTATGAGATTTGGACCCCGGTTTCAATGGATTCCTATTGGATGAAGGTGGTCTCTCAACCACCAAGACTACCAGAGGACAGTTTTTGGCTTGTTACTCATGGGTTCTTCTACTCAATCGGAAGGGGTTGTTGCCTATTTCACTTGGCAATTCCTCTCAGCTGCTAGCTACTTTAGGGTTCCTGTGGTACTCCTCACAATGAGTGTCTGGGAAAATTCCAAGTACTTCCCATAGTTGAAGCAGTTAGGGACTTATGTCCTCAAAGACTGCAGAATTGATTGGACTTAGTGTAAATTTGGTAAATTTTAAGGCTTACTCAGCATCATGAACTGAGTTGGGTTAATTATTTGGTATGCTGTGTTGGTTTGCTTGTTTGTTCTGATATTTGGTTGTTGCAATATGGTTTATGAATTCATGGTAGAGTTCATATCATGGTTTTGTATGCAAACATAAACAAAAAATTGTAAGCAAGTATAGTGATTAACCCTGGATTGTTGGCCTAACTAAATGTCTACCTCTCAGTGATATTCTTCTTCAACCAAGAGAAGGTGTTGGGATCTCAACACAATGGGAATAAGCCCATCTGTAGATCCTCAGGTCACCTCCCAAGTGCTAGGTTGGTCAACAAGTAAGACGCTTAGCGCCGTGAGAATCCCTCCTTCTCTACCCCCTCTACCTTCCAGGTCACCCAGTTGTAGTGGTTTGGGAAAAATACCATGGAGTGCCTAGATCTATACGAGCTTACCCTTCGTTGTATCCCAGAATACCCCAGAGGGTGATGACTGCGTAGAGGAGGAAGGGGGTAGCAAGATGGTTATTTTTAAATTACTTTTAGTTAGACTAGTTCATTTTATTAAGCCTTAATGATTGATTTAGCATATACACGTTGTTCATGGATTGATTTGTAGAAAATAAAAACTGGAATTGGAAAATACTTGCAATGGTGGATAGAGGTAGCTGGGCCGCACTAACAGTCCTCTGAAACTGAAAATTACTGTCAATTATACTTAAATACAACTTCTTGTGTGACAGGCCGCACATTTCTGACCAAATCCAGCGAGGGGGGTGTGAGATTTTTCTAGAAATGAGCAAGGGGGTCACACAGAATGCGAAAAAAGATGCAATATGAGCTTTTGGGCTGAAGTAACACCTATCTGGGGATTAAGTGCACCATGGGTGCACCTGTTTTCTCATTAAGAGCACCCAAGTCTCACCTTTTCCCTTGATATGAGCGCCCTGCTCTGGAAAAGAGTTTTTTGGTGATGCAGGGTTAGATCTGGCCAACTGTAAGTGGTACTGGGGTAAGTCTAACTCGGTTTGGCCTAGCAGAGGCTTCGGTACTGACTAAAATAGGAAATAAAGTAGATTTAAGATAGATCTAACATAATATTTCTGAAAACTAGGGTAAAATTGAAAAAACTTGAAAACTTGAAATTTTTTGGACCAGGGATCCTGTGGGATCAATGCAAGAGAGTCGCCAAAGCTGTAGTGAGGATTTCTTCTCACTGTAGGAGCAGGAATGGATCCCTTGTGCCTATGGGGCACAAGGGTAGGTTCCTACTGTTGGAAAACAGGAAAAATGGAAGGGAAAATAGCATAAACAGAACTACAAACTAAACTAAGCTAGAGTAAGCAAATGGCTACAAATATAAACTAGATCTAAGAGCTAATAACAGAAAAGAAAGAGGAAGATGAAGCCCTTGTGAACCCCTCTGCAGAAAATGGGTTAGGGTTCCTCCTCCTTGAAACCTGCAAGCATCCTAATCTACTACAATGGAAAACATACAAACAATGTCAAAAAATAGAGCCTGTAATTAAAAATATCATTTAGAAAGCAAAACAGGTAAACAAACATGAAAATAAATTATACCTCACTTAGGTGGAAATGGGCCACCATGCTATAGCTCATGGGAGCACCTCTCTCTTGGTTGGGAAGTAATGGCTTGATGAGATGGAGATGGAGGAGAGGGAGAGTGGGTGGTTTGAGAGGCAAAGGTCTCAAAGCATCTATGGGCAGCATAACAATAGGCAAGTGAGGAGTGTTTTGAGAGTCAAACCCTACCCTCCTTTTATAGTTTTTCCAAGGGATTTTAGGGTTTTAAGCCCTTGGTTAGGGCTTTAGCCCCTTTTTTGGGCATTTAGGACCTTTCACCCAAAATTTAGCTCCTTTTAGGGTTTTATCCCCTTTTTGAGGGCTTTAGCTCCTAGGGGATGATTTTGGGCTCTTTTTGGGGGTTTTTAGCCCTTTTCTTCATCCTTGGGCTCTTTTGGAGGTTTGGGGGTGAAATGGAAGGTCTAATGGAGTGAAATGAGTGTTGTGAGATGGTGTCCTTGGGTGGTGTAGGCCATAGAGAGCAATGTGGGGGGTTTTTTGGTTAACAAGATCATCATCACATTTGGATCATCACTTGATTTGGATTGTCATCAAGTCTCCATCATCATCACATCTGGATCATCACTTGATCTAGATCACCATCAATTCTGGATCATCATCACATGCTATCTCAGAATGGTGCTGTCTCGATTCTTCTCTTCACAAGAAGTTATACAGAGTTAGCCCTGTAGGCCTACCCTTCATGTAGGTCTTCATTAGTGCTTATATTTGACACTTAAGTTAGAATTTCCTACCCAGCTCTTACATCTGACCTCATCTTGTTAGAAAGGCACGCCCAGCACTCACATCTAACCTCACTTTGTCAGAAAGTCCTAGCACTCACATCTGACCATGAAACACATCGTGCTAGAATGGCTCAGCACTTATATCCGATCATGTGCAAGCACATCACATCGGAATGGCTCTGCACTTACATCCGATCCCATCTTGTCAGAAAGGCATAGCACTCACATCTGACCATGTGTAAACACATCGTGCTAGAATGGATCAGCACTTATATCTAACCACATCTTGTCAGAAATGATCTGCACTTACATTCGACCATGTGTAAACACATTGCATTGAAAGGGCTCTCAGTCCCAAACTGAGGATTCCTGGTAACTGACTAAGTGCCTCCATTCTCTTGGAGAATGGGAGTTTCCCTTACATCTGACCTACTTGTCAGAATGGCCAGCACTCACATCTGACATGCGAGGAACCTAATCCTTTAACCATAACAGAATGGCTCATCCCTTACATCTGACCATGGAAGGAACTTAATCCTCTCCCATGTCAGAATGACTCACAGACTCATCACTTCCCTTTGGAGGGAACCTCAATCTAGAGAACACCAAGCTTCTCCCTGAAGTACTCAAACTTCACCCTAGCCAATGGTTTCATCAACACGTTAGCTATCTGATTGTCCATTGCAACATACTGGAGCTTCCATACCCCCCTCTGCACCATATCCCTGATATAGTGATACTTGATCTTGATATGCTTATACTTGTCATGGAACACCGGGTTCTCCGACAACTTCACACAACTCTGGTTGTCACAATATATACAAGTATCATCCAACTAGAGATCAAATAAATCAGATAGTAGCTTCCTTAGCCATACTACCTCACAACTAGTTGAACAAGCTACAACATACTCTGCTTCAGCTGTACTCAGTGCCACATAGGATTGCTTCCTGCTAAACCAAGAGATTACACCTGATCCCATACTAAAGCAACACCTTGAAGTGCTCTTCCTATCAATGGCACTGCCTGCCCAATCTGAATCAACATAACCCTCCAGGTTAATCTTTTGATTCGACTCATACTTCACCCCATAATCAACTGTACCCCTCAGGTACCTCAGAATATGCTTTGCAGCAATCAAGTGAACATTTCTTAGATATTTCAAGAACTGGCTCAAGGTGTTCACAACAAATAAAATGTCTGGTCTTGTGTTCATTGGATACATCAAGGACCCAATCATCTGACGATACATCATAGCATCAACCGACTCTAATGAAGCATCGCTCAACAATTCAAGTTCGATGCCATAGGTGTGGCCATAGCCTTGCAGTCCATCATCCCAAACCTCTTGAGGATCTCTATTGCATACTTCCCTTGTCCAAGGGAGATTCCATTTGTATTCTGCCACACCTCCATGCCTAAAAAATAATGCATCATACCCAAGTCCTTCATTTTGAATTCAGTAGAAAGCTTTATCTTTGCATCAGCAATCAACCCATCCATACCTATTACAAACAGATCATCTACATATAGTAGAAGCATCATTGGGTTTCCATCTTCAACCTTGTAGTAAAGGTTGGAATCTGCTTTACTCTTGGTAAAGCCCAAACTAGATAGAAAGCTGTCAACTCTGTTGTACCATGTCCTTGGTGCCTGTTTCAAACAATACAGGGCTTTCTTCAATCTACATAGATGATACTCCCTATCATTTGTCTCAAAACCAAGTGGTTGTTCTACATACACTTCCTCTTCCACTACACCATTCAAGAAAGCAGTCTGGACATCCATTTGGTGTATCTTCCATTTCATTACTATGGCCAAGGAAAGTACTGATCTGATGGAATTGTATCTGGATACAGGTGGAAAGGTTTCTTCATAATCTATTCCTTCTTTCTGGGAGAAACCACGAGCCACAAATCTTGCCTTATATTTTTCAATGCTACCGTCTACAGCATGCTTGATCTTGTAGATCCATTTGGAAGTTACAACTGAATTTCCTTCTGTTCTTGGGACAACATCCCAAACATCATTCTTCATAATCGATTGATACTCTTTGATCATATAATCCTTCCATTCTTTCCATTCTACCACTTCTTCATAATTGGAAGGTTCTTTATCGATGAAATCACATAGTAATGCTACATACCCGGAGCAGGATCTAGTCCTCTTTCTTTTTTTGTGATTCTCTTCTGGAGCCCCATATCTCTCCGCACCTTGTGTAATTTCATGTACCCAAGCAGGTTTCCTCTTATGAGGATTCTTCTCTAGAGGTGGATCTATAGGTCTTTATGGTTCTTCAAATTCTCTATCTTCTCCTTGAGTTTCTTCATTCATGGTTGTATCATGAATTCTAGATGCTTCTGCTTCTTCAGGTTCTTCAGCAGGTTTCTTTCTGGATTTGTTGTAAGCTATGTCTTCATCAAATGTCACATCCCTGCTGATGTCAATCTTCTTGTATCCTGGGAAATAGATTCTGTAAGCCTTTGAGCTTTCAGAGTATCCCACAAATATACCCTTCTTTCCTGAAGGCTATAATTTTGTCCTCTTCTCTTTTAGAATGTGTATGTACAGAGGACAATTGAATATTCTAATATGGTTGACTTCTAGTTTCTTTGCCAAGAAGGCTTCTTCGCCAAGAAGGCTTCTTCAGGAGTCTTTTTCTTGATTACTCTTGTGTGGAGTATGGTTCTGTACATACACCGCTATTTTGGCAGCTTCTGCCCAAAGATGCATAGGAAGATCTTGATCATGAAGCATAGCTCTTGCATCTTCCATGATAGTTTTGTTCTTCCGTTCTACAATCCCATTTTTTTTGTGGATTATAATGAGTGGACAACTCCCTCTTAATCCCTGAGTCTTTGCATAACTCTTTGAATTCATTTGACGTGAATTCTCCGCCATTATCTGATTGAAAGGTATTAATCTTATTTTTAGTGTGATTCTTGATCAAGGCTTTGAATTCCTTGAATTTGTTGAATACTTCATCTTTGTTCTTCATGAAGTAGATCCATGTCTTCCTAGAAAATTCATCAATGAAAGAAACATAGTATACATACCCGCTTAGTGAACTTGATGACATTGTACCACATACATCAGAGTGGATGATTTCCAAGATTCCTTTTGCTTTACTCTTGCTTCTTGGAAATGTCTTCTTTTTGTTCTTTCCTTTCGCACATCCTTTGCAGACCCCATCATGTTTTGCTTGTATTTCTATAAGACCTTCAACAAATTTTCTTGTAAGAGGTAGTGCTCTGTAATGCACATGTGCAAGCCTTCTATGCCAAAGTTCATTTGGATCTACTGTGTCATGGACCAAGGCTTGTTCTAGATGGCCCTTCAATTTGTACAAACCTCCTTTTTGTTCCCCAATCACTATTGCATCATCAACCCTCATTCCTTTTGCATCTAATGCATATATGGAGAGAAGGTTCTTCTTTATTCCTAGTACAAACAATACTTCCTTCATTGTCATAGACTTTCTAGAGTCTAGCTTATAGGAGGATTCCCCACTACCTTTTATTGGATACTAGTAGTCATCTCCTAGTATCACCTTGTGAGGTGATTCATGTTCTAAAAGTTTTACAAAGGATTCCTTGAATCCAGTCATGTGCTTGGAAGCACCACTATCTATAAGTCAATCATTACTTCCATGAGTAATGTTTCCCATGAGAGCAGAAATCAAAACATATTCTTCCTCACTTGAAGAATCTTCACTTTCATATCTAGTTCTCTTTGATGAAGGTTCATCATCCTTTTCAGCATGAGCATGATGTCTTCTGTTGTTTCCCTTCTTCTTGTGAGAGCTACTTTTGTTCTTAGGACAATCTCTAGCAAAGTGTCCTCTCTCATCACATGTATAGCAAATAAACTTAGACTTATCTCTAGGATTTCTGAAGTTATTCCTTTGATTAGAATACTTACTTCTGTGATGGATGGATCTGGGTTTCTTGGATTGTACTGTGAGAGCTTGATCTTCACTTCCCATCTTCTCTTCTCGAGCTGCTATCCAAGATTCTTCTTGAGAACATTCTTCCCATAGTCTACTAAACTTGACTAACTTCTTCCCGGAACAGATCCCTTGAATGAAGGAGTCCCATGTCCTAGGGAGACCATTCAAGGTGGTCATCACAATCTCTGCATTCTCCACTTCTTCATCTACTTCTTCCAATTGTTCCTTGATCTGAGAAACACTTGTGAAGTAAGAGTAGATGGTTTCTGCATTCTAGATCTTCACATTCTTCAAGTGGCTCCTCAAGCTCATCTTCCAGTTTATGTTATTTCCTTCAAACAATTTGGTTAGGGCATCAAACATAGATTTAGGTGTCTTGAGGGAGGAAACTTGTGGTATAAGGTGATCCTTGATAGAATCAGCAATGATCCTCTTTGCCATAACCAGCTTTTTCTTATGTAAGGCCTTAGCCTCATCTCCCTCTGGAACTGGAACCTCCTCATTGATGTAGGAGTCCAACTCATTCTCTTCCAGAACCAAGGAGATCCTATACTTCTAGGCTCGGAAGTTATCAGCTCCCTCAAGCTTTTCATCAATATTGGTATGATGAGACGTTTTAACTAAGAACCTCAAATAGAAATACAAAATATTTATATCTTACCAGGTCAAGATGTCGGATCTGGATTTAGAGTTGAAATCCTCCATTGCTGGTTTAGGAGCAGATTAAGTTTTTTCTTTTCTGAAGTTTTGTCCAACCAAATGCTTTGAAATTGATCCCTAAATTCGATTTTGGGGAGGAGATCAATCTAGGCCTGGGGTCACTGAAAAATTCCTTTTTTGTGAAAAGCCCTAATTTTTGGCAGCAATGTCGGGTCCAAAACTGAAAAACCTCATAATTGGATTCTTCTTTGACAGAAAGATGTGCCCTAAGGAGGAGAGTTAATCCAACCTTATTTTTCTGAAAATTTATTTAGGAAGATCCACAAAGTAGGAAGCCCTAGTTCCCACAGCTGCACAGTGTCTTCTTCTTAGGTTGGCTCTGATACCATGTTAGATTTTTAACATTAAGCTAGCATTATTAGGATCTTTTAACTAAGAGAATAACAAGCACAACAATCAAACACAAGAGACAATGAAAATAGTGTTTTTCCTCGAGGAAACCATAAATGGAGAAAACCCTGCAACTTCCTCAGATATAGAATCAACACCAAATAGAAAAGCCTAAAACAGTAAGATGATCTCCCAACAGTAGTAACCTATTTCTTCCTAGCCCTAGTGTCTTCTTCTTCCTCAGCTATGCACTACAACTGAGTGTGAGTGAGTGTGTGTTAAATAGAGAGGTCACCTCTCTATTTATATTGATTCTTGACATGAATAAAACCCTACTAGGGTCGACTTCACTAGGTGAGTCTAATAACCCTAGTGCCCCAGAATTGCGGGGACTTTAACTCCTAGACAATAGGAGGGTTACCCACAATGACTTGACATGACCTGTTTACATTATATTTCCTCCCAATCGGAACATCGGGGCATGACGTCATGACTCAATTACATTACAGACACATCTCGGAATAAACATCGGGGTACAAGACATAAGATACATAGGTGAATCCATTATAAAGTTACAAATACATCAACATTTTCCTGGTCACATGAGGACATGCCAGACATAGATCCATTGATAGTCAAACATGAAATCTGAACCTATCCTGATGCCAAACCGATTCAACAAAAACTTAGACCTATCAACCCACGTAAAGGGACAATATGTGTATGTACAGACTTTTGTGATTTAAGCAAAGCTTGTCCCAAGGACAAGTACTACACACAATTCATAGATCAAATCATTGATACTTGTGCAGGGAGTGAGGTTTTTTCATTTATGAATGGTTTTTCTGGGTACAATTAGATTCAAATCAAGCCGAAAGACCAACATAAAATGGCTTTCATTTGTCCTTGGGGTACATTTGTGTATAAGAAAATTTCCTTTGGATTGAAAAATGCAGGGACTACCTTTCGGCGGGAAATGAATTTTTTCTTTCATGACATCAAGACTATTATCAAGCCATACCTAGATGATCTACCTACTCATTCTCATAAGAGGATTGATCATCCAAATCACTTGCACTTAATTTTTGAACGATGTAGGCATTACAAATTATGATTGAATCCCCACAAGCTTGTTTTCTGTGTCAATTCATGTCAACTGCTCAGGTTCATAGTTTCTAACAAAGGTATTCAAGTGGATCCTTTGAAAGTTGAGGCCATTGTAAATCTATCTCCTCCTCGTTTTATCAGGAAAATTCAAAACCTACAAGGAAAGTCTAACTTCCTTCGATGTTTTATCATGAATTATGCCAAGATCACCAAAGGTTTCATGTGCCCGTTGAAGCAGGACACCCCATTTGTATGGCATGAAATCACATAGCTTGCTTTCATGGAATTCAAGAAAGTTTTTTTGTCTACTCCTTTGTTACATTCGCCGGATTACTCTCGCAATTTTATATTGTATCTAGTCATTTCTGAGTTGACCGTTGGGGTAGTGCTGGTATAGGAAGATGATGAGCTCCAAGAGAATGTCATCTATTACCTTAGTCATGCTTTAGCTATCCCTAAACTTCGGTACTCCCATGTTGAAAAGTTGGATTTAGCAGCTGTTTATGTTGTGCAGAGGTTACGTCACTACATCTTACTGAGGACTACAACAGTAGTGGAAGATGTTAATCCCTTTCAGTATGTTTTGTCCCAACACATAGTGAGGGGAAAATTCAACAAATGGATAGTCATTCTCCAGGATTTTGAATTGGATTTTCAATATGCCAAATCAAAAAAATCCTTAGTTTTTGCAGATCTTATTGTAGAATTTCTAGTGGAAGAAGATGTAGTAGTTCAAGAAGACTCATTCCTAGATGAGAACATTTTTCTAATTTCCATTTCTAATCCTTGGTATGGAGATATACTTATATATATCCATACTATGAAGTGTCCTGCAACCTTTTCACGGGAAGAGCGATGCAAACTACGTGTACATGTGAAAAAATTACCTTATCATCGGAGATACTTTATACCGTAGAGGGGTAGACTTTGTTTTACGTCGGTGCCTCACCCATGAAGAGGCTGAGAGTGTCCTAAATGATGCCCATAGCAGAGCATGTGGGGGTAATTTATCTGGTTTAGAAACAACCCATAATATTTTGTGTGCTGGTTATTTATGGCCCACGATATTTAAATATTGTGTGGAAGTCGTGAAGCATTGTCATCCTTGTCAACTTTACACCAGAAAAATGTGGTCGCATCCTACTCCATTGTTTCTTGTCATCGTAGTGGGCCCCTTCACCAAGTGCGGGATATATTATGTACCATGCAATCCAGTCTTAGTTGGGAGGCACAAATATATCATTGTCGCTATTGATTACTTTACGAAGTGGGTACAGGCAATGCCCACCTTCAGCGCTGACGGGGAAACTGCAGCTTTTTTCGTTTTCAACCAGATTATTGCTCGTTTTGGTATTCCAAAAGAGATTGTCACTGACCATGGCAGTCATTTCCATAATAGCATGATGACCAAATTGGCTACTATGCTAGGGTTTAAACAATATCACTCGTCTTCTTTCTACCCGGAAGCGAATGGTCAAGTTGAGGTAGTCAATAAGACCTTGAAGACTATTCTCAAGCGTACTATTAACACATCCCAATCAAATTGGCACATTATGCTGTATCTTTCACTTTGGGCATACTGAACCAATGTTAAAAGTTCCATGGGTTTCTCACCTTTCCAACTCATTCATGGAGTGGAAGTAGTAACTCCGGTTGAATGTGAAATCCCATCACTTAAAATTTCCATTCATATGTTACTTGAAATGACTGGACTGAAATAACGTTTGCTACATTTGGAACATCTAGATGAACAATGTAGAGATGCATTGACAACAAACAAGACTCATAGAAATAGGGTTAAAAATCAATATGATAAATCGCTTAAGCCTAGGATTTTCTCTGAGGGGGAGCTTGTCTTGCTTTGGGATCAAGACAAAGAACCCTTGGGGGCATGTAAATTCAGGTCCATGTGGTTAGGACCCTACATTATGTTAAAATTTTTGAAGAAAGGGGCATATGAATTAACTGATTTTGAAGGGAATAAACTACCTGAGCCTAGAAATGGGCTCTACCTGAATAAGTACTATGCTTAGGCTTAACACTTTTCCTTGTACTTTTGTTGTATGTAATTTTATGTACAATAGTTAGTTGGTTTGTGTTCTTATATCATCTGTTGGTTGTTACAGATGTCTTCCGAGTGGTTCATAGGCTTTGTAGATGGATCTAGTTGTTACACTTGCAACCTGGCTTCAGCCGCATGGGTCATTTACTCAACCTCAGGACAACTAGTGGCCTCTAGAGGTTATTTTCTAGGTCTTGCTATCAATAATGTGGCCGAATATAGGGTTGTCATTGAGCTTTTATGGGATGCCTTGTCACGTGGCATCACTCAGTTAGAAGTCATACTTGACTCTCAACTGGTGGTTTACCAGCTCAATCGAGCTTATTAGGCGTGAAACCCTATCTTGTTACATTAGTTTTTGTAGGTTATATTAATTGAAAGAAATTTCGATTACATTTCATTTAATCTTATTCCACGAAATCAAAATTCATTAATTGATGCATATGCAAGCTATATCTTAGATTGGCACTTAACACACTTTTTATAAAAATACATAACAGATACATTTTGAACACATGTAAATAGACCAGCGATGTGTGTGTGTGTGTGTGTGTGTGTGTGGGTGGGTGGGTGTGTGTGTGAATATCTATCCATATAGATACGCCGAGCTCTTGATCCTCAGATCTATTCATAATTGTATAAATATACAAAAATGTACAAAATTTGGATCGCAATCCATTAAATGCCTCTAGATCTAGCCTTGATCACCCTAGTCACCTTGATCACCAGCATATTCAACTTCTTCAACTACAGCAGCCTCTATGGCTTCTATATAGACTAGTACAGTCCTGTCTACCCTTCACATAAGGCGTATCCAGGTAGGTGGAATTCCTACAACAAGTTCCTGCATGATGGAAGGGATCTACTCAATCTGTATGGTTGGGACTCTGTGGGTAAGGATCACCATATTCCCCTTGAGGACCCTCATCAAACATTGGTATTCCCTTACCACTGGTCACACATACATCCTAAAACACCCATTAGGACGGGCATGCCCAATATCTTCATTTTAAACATTAAAATGGATTAAAAAATCTTATACATATGTATATATCTTTATGATAAAAATTCATAAAGATTTAAAAACATAAAAAGTAAAATACCCAGCACTCTCCATACTCCTGCTAGAGGGAGGACAAGATCATTGTCACCTCGAAAGTATAAAATAGCCTATGGAAATTGCTCTAGCTCTAGCAACTGCCGCTCCCACCACAAGTAGAAATCATCACCATACATGCTCTGAATTGATACACCGCCGTCCTCGTGAAGGAAAATATCTCCCCACCTGGTAAGTCTAGGCAGACGAGGAGAGAATTCTAGAAGTGGCATGGTAGGGATGATTGCGGGAACTCTCTCAAAAAAGAAGGCCACTAATACACTTGAAAACCCAAAATTCTTATGGCAGCCTCTTTTATAGTCAGAAAGTTTTTTTTTCATAATCAGGATTATTCCCGAGCACCAATCAAACATAGTTCTCTCTAAGCACTCTACAACAATCCTCATTTGTTTTCGAATGGCAATATGAAGAGATGAAGATCCTGCAACCCTCAGTATAGTACTTACCAATACTTGGAGCGACAATTTAGTAATATGCACAATAGGGATGCATGATCCCTTTTTTCTGACTCCCGGGCATGCAGTGGGTGTCCACATAATATTGGACACTCATGGGGTCATCTCCCTTGCCAGTACCTTCGAGGTTGAAAGGAATTCCCTATCGAGACATCCCCGTGATGAAATGTTTTTCTTCCAAATCCACCTATAAGATCTCACCTTGATGTTCAAAAGCTCCAAGGTCATGGTCCCAGTAGCCAATCAAGTGTTTGAGCAAGTAGACATTGGCCCACATGGGCGAAGTGCAGAAGAATTTTAGAAGCCCACTTTGCTACAATTCATGCATAGTGGGGGAACTATGGAGTGCATCTCGGTCCATATACTTGTGTTCTCATTCCTTCCATTCCGAAACCATGGCTGAACCTTCCCCTTTGACCAAGATTTAACATTAGAATCCATCAAAATTCTTCAAATTTTGGCCATTTTTTTTCTATGTCGCGTAGTACATGCAAACTGTCTTTTAGAAAGGTCGCATATGACATGCGGGTTGCTTTCAAGTAGGTCACATGTAAAACATGTGTATGTGACTTTGTAAGTCACCTACCCTTGTGTACCATGTGGCTTCCTTAGGGCAGGCTTAAAAATCAAACTTTTGCATAAAATTGAAAATTGAAACGGTTAGAATGGAAGAGAAAGGAGAGCTAGATTACTTGGCAATTGTGGAATCGAAAACCATCCACTGGTTTTTCCACATCGAGTGATTGAAGTCAGAGGTAAAAATTGCCTAATTGGGTAAAAACATGAAATGGTATATTTGATTTCTATTTTTGGACTATATATAAGGAAAATTTCAATTTGTGGGTTTTTAGCCTATAGTTTAAAAATTGTTTTGTAAATTGAACTAAAGCCATGTCATTTTTTCCTAATGCAACAAGTTCAAGTTCATTTAAAGTCTTTATTCACTCATATAGGGTGGGATTTTGGTCATTCATATGCATTTTTTGCATCTATACCTAATCCGATTTAACCCTAGGATCACTTCTTTGACCACAGACTATGGTGTTTAACCATTGTTACCTTGTCTATACTGTTATCAATCAGAATGTACCCAGGTTACGAAAGGTAGATCCCAAGGTAACAAAAAAAACCACTTTATACCGTATTTATAACCTAATAGAGTTAGAGAGGGATCTCTCACTATTTACAAAGTTTTTATACTCAAGATATTCAATCAAAGACAATCATAAGGTAAGATTTCTGATGGGACAAATAGGACAAGTTTGTTTTAAAAGTCTTGGTAGGACAATCATGGAGGATACCATTGGGAAATGGAGTCAACAATCAGATCTCAAATAGGTTGTAGTAGGTAGGGTTTTGAAGGTTTATGAACAGAGGCAAGGTAGGCACCATTTCCTTAGTCTTGAGGTATTATCAGGTTGATTAGTAGACAAAGGGAGACATCCCATCAAATAGAGCACCTAACTAGGGTGAATTATGCAAGACTTTAGAATACAATGTTTTGAAAATGCATGAACAATGGACCTAGAGCATGCAAGATGAATTCTAGCCCATAAACACTAATGCTCAATCATGAAAGAAAATACAAAATGGAGTGAGAAACAGGATAAACAGTCACATAAATAAATTACTTACTGAAGAAATATATGGCACAAGAATCTCTACGATGAAAAGGTTTAACATTCCTGTGGAAATTGAACCCAGTGATATATTAATTGTACTCACAACAATTATCAATTGAATATGCAAAATCACTCACAAAAGAGACTGAATAATGAGCTAAACACTAAACTGTATTGAATAAGTGTACAATAGCCAACCTTGTAACATAATAGGTTTATGTATTAAATAATTACATCAGGGATTCGAATGGATGAGGAGAAATTCAAATCTAGCATAAGGCAGGCTTACTAAAATTAAGCAAATCCCCCATAGGTGCAAAAAGATGATCCCAAATCAGTCATGGAGCTCACGAATTAGCAAAAATGATTAGGCAAGATAAAGAGTGATGGAATGACAACTAATACATGCTTTTACAAGGAGAAAAGAGTGGATGATGTGTAGGAAAAAAACTAGTCAACCTCACCTAGTCAAGCTTTTCCATCTGCCTTAAAACACTGAAAAAGCAGGGAATAAAGCAGAAAAAGTAGAAGGGCACTTAGGATGCCAGGAATAAAGCATATTTGATTCCTTGAGGTTTCCCAAGCACTACATGAGTCAAATAAGGCAAGTTTGACCACTATGGATAGGTAAATGACAAGTTGCACAAGGTGGGACACATGAACTAGGAAAATAAGACAAAAATAATGAAATTAATGTCTAAGGTAGCTAACTATGGGTTGACTATTCTAACACCCCCCCTTAAGCATGAATTATGAGTAATATATCAGAAAATTATAGGGCCTAGAAACAAGGCTTAGTCACCCTTTACATACTGCATGTCCATTTAAACAAGGAAAGAGGCAAAAACCACATGGGAAAATCCTCCCTTAAACATGGACTGTAAAACAAAATTTGGAAATTTTTTCTTCACTCATGCTTCACAGCATGATCAGCAATCCCCAGCAGTGATTTGAGATTGCTGAAGGTCTTCTCACAAAATTCTTTGGTGAAGATATCAGCTACTTGTTCTGAAGATGAATAGAAGAGTAGGTGAATGATGCCATCGTGCACAAGCTCTTTGATGTAGTGCATATGGATCTCAATGTGTTTGGTTCTCTGCTTCTGAACTGGATCTTTGCAGATTCAAATGGTACTCTGGTTATCATAGTATATGGTAGTTGAGTACTCTGATTCAAAGCCACACTCTCCAAGTAATCCCTGCAACCATAAACATTGAGTTGCTGCATTAACAACTCCTCTGTACTCTACTTCTGTAGACGAGAATGAAATGACACTCTGTTTCTTGCTTGACCAGCTGATTGGCCCTTTTGCAAGCATGAACACATATCATGATGTGTATTTTCTATCTATGCTATCACCTGGCCAATCACTGTCAGTAAATGCAATCAAATCAAGATCAAATTTTGCTTTATAGAAGATCCCATGTGTCCTTGTTCCCTGAACAAAGTTAAGGATCCTTTTGGCTTCTTTCCAATGGATCTCATAAGGCTGATCCATGTATCTATAAGCCACACTTACTGCATAAGAAATATCAGGTCTAGTATGTGTCAGATACAACAAACATCCAATCAATTGCCTATACAGTGTATTGTTTACCATAAGTAAAGAATCAACTTCTTCCAGCTTCACTCCTAAAAGGAAAGGAGTTTTGCTTGCTTTGCAATCCTTCATTCTGAATTTTTTCAGCAAGTCCAGGGCATATTTGGACTGGTGCACCTTGATTCCAGCTTTGGTTTGAGCAATCTCAAGCCCCAAAAATTGACTTAAGAGCCCCAAATCTGTCATGGAGAAGGATTGGTTCATTGCACCCTTTAAGGAAGCAATCTCATCCTTTGAGATTCCTGTAATGAGGAGGTCATAAAAATATAACACAATGATCATTAATGAACCATTAATTAACTTCAAATAGACATTTGGATCTGATTTGCACCAAACAAAATTCAGTGATAGCAAGAAGCTATCGATCTTGGCATACCAAGCCCTGGGGGCTTTCTTTAGCCCATACAATGACTTTCTCAACCTGCACACAAGAGAAGGGTTAGTAGCAAAACCTTGAGGCTTCTACATATATATCTCTTCAGTGAGATATCCATTCAATAAGGCACATTTTACATCCATGTGATGTACCTCCCATTGCTTTGAGGCTGCAATGGCTAGGGATAGCCTAATGGAATCCATCTTTGCCACTGGGGAAAAGGTCTCACTGTAATCTATCCCATGAAACTATGAGTAGCCCTTGGCTACCAATATGGCCTTGTACTTTAGTGGTGAACCATCAGCAGCAAATTTTTTCTTGTAGACCCACTTACACTGAACTAACTTCCTCCCTGGGGGAAGATCCACTAGCTCCCATGTGTTGCTCTTCTGGAGTGAGTTGAACTCTTCCTTCATGGATTCTTGCCATCTTGGATATTCTTCTGCTTCTTCATGTTTGAGGATCATATTCCACCATCAAATAGAATTTTTCAGCAAACATAGGATCCCTCATGCACAGACCACTTTCAAATTGAGATCTAGTCCTCCTTGGGTCATTGGGATCCCCAACTAGATCTCCTGCTGCATGTAGTGTCTTGGCTGCCAATTTTGGCCTTGTAGGGATGTTAGGGTTTGAAATAAACTCATCTCCATTAGACAAATCAGAATCAGCATGTTCAACAAACTCTTCACTTACTTTCAGAGGTTCAGGTGGTGAAGAGGCTTCTCCAATTTCCACTGCTGCAAGGGGTTCTTCTTGAAAATGAACACACCTTTCGATGAAGGCTTTGTTTGTGCTCAAATTTATCAGTTTGTACCCTTTTGATTCTTTAGAGTATCCAACAAATAGACACTCTTGGCTTTGGGGCTGCAAATCCTTTCTCTTTTCTATTGGAATTCTAGCCCAAGCCCTTGAGCCAAAAATCCTGAAATGGGTCACATCTGGCTTGTGCCCACTACATGCTTCGAAAGGAGTCATACCTTCAAGCTGTTTATGAGGCACACTATTCTATATATAGGCTGCATAGTTGATAGCTTCGACCCAGTACTTTGGTGGAAAAGTTTTGGCCTCCATCATGCATGTTGCCATCTCCTTCAGTGATATGTTCTTCCTCTCAGCAACACCATTTTCTATGGTGTGTAAGGGATAGAATGCTGCATATGAATACCTACATCTGCACAATAATTAATAAACTCAGACTTGACATACTCACCACCATTTTCAGATATGAGGACCTTGAGTTTCCTCCCAGACTGGTTTTCAACCAAAGCCTTAAAGACTTTGAAGAGGCCAAAAACTTCAGACTTGTGTTTTAGGAAGTAAACCCAGCAATACCTGGAAAATTCATCTATGAAATTCAATGCATATTTGGCCTGACTCATGGACATATGAGGGAATGGGCCAGCAACATCACTGTGGATCAGCTCGAGGGGTGCAGAGGTTCCCTCATGACTAGCTCTCTCAAATTTATGCTCTGGGTGTTTTCCTAGGATACAACCTTGGCAGACTCCTTTGGAAAATTTTATCTTGGGAAACCCTATGAACATCTCTTTTTCACTAAGATTAGAAATATACTTGTAATTTAGGTGGCCAAATCTTTCATGCCAAAGCTTTCTTGCTTCATTAGCATGAATCAGAAGAGCAGAGGGGTTTGAGTAGGGTAGGAAGTGTGAGAACATGTATACCTTCTGAGCATGATTCGCAACTCCTTTTGCAATAACTTTACCACTTGAGATCTCTGTGATCTCAAATTCATCAGGGGAGAATATGTCCTTCTTTGGAGACCCAGTGTGAGTCATCTGGTACACTGATAAGAGGTTGGAGGCAAGACCAGGAACATACAACACATTGCTGAACTGACCATGATCAAGATCAATCCTCCCTTTGCCCAAAATTTCAGTGAGAGAGTCATCCCCCAGTACTGTAGGTGGTCCCTTCGAAATGTCAAGTGAGGAGAAGGCCTCCTTGGTCGAAACCATGTGTCTTGAAGCTCCAAAATCAATGATAAAACTGGGTGAGCTTGATGTGCCAGCAACCAATGCATGAACTCTCTCTCTGTCATCTGAACTTGATCCTCCTTCTCTCTTCTTTGAGTTTTCTGGAAGGGAGATGCCATTCTTCTCTAGGAGTTGGGTCAGCATGTTTATTTGCTTCTTCATACAAGAAATTTCAGTGTGATTTCCCTTATTGCAGTATGCGCACTTGCTCATTTCTCCTTTGTTTTTCTTCTTCTGGTTATTCTTCTTGGAACCTTATGGCTCCTCTGGAGACTGTTTCTTGTCTCTCTTATGCTTAGGTGGATTTTTAGCTTTCTTTTTGCTTTTTGAATCCACCCTCAAATCTCCAACAACTAGAGCTTGGTCTTTGGATGGTTTGATGGCGCCCATCATCACCAGCTTGTCTTGTTCTTGTGTGAGAGATTCCATGAAATCTGCAAGGCTAGGCATATTCCAGGTTCGAGCTATCAGTTTTGTGGCATAGAAGGTTGAAACAAACACTAAATATTTAGGGCCAAGATTTGAGAGAATGGCCAAGACCAGCTGATCATCATTCTTTTCGATCCCACACTGTTTTAGCTGCAAAACAAGTGCTTTGAACTTGGAGAAATAGAGTTGCAGAGATTCAAAGCTATTGGGACTCAGGGAGATCAGTTCATTTTCAATTTGATGTCCCCTCATCTCATCTATCTTTCCAAAAATATCAGTAAGCTTCTCCCATACTTCATTCGGTGATGTCAATCCATCAATATGGAAAAGGAGGTCTCTGGAAATACTCAGACACAGGAGACCATAGGCCTCATCTCTCATGTTGTGCCATTTAATATTCTCTGCAGCTACATTGGGCTCTGCTTCTGTTGCCATAGTCACCCTGTAGAGGCCTTTCACTCTCAACAGTATCTCCATCTCTACTTTCCATTCAAATAAATTGAAAGGAGTCAAGATGATCTTCTGAGATTGATCCATAGCTTAGAAATTGTCCCAGCTGTCAGTAGAAGGATCCCAGTCACTGATGTCAAACCTGCAAAACAATTTTGAAGGAGAGAAATCAATCTACAATGGCTCTGATACCATGTGTAAATTGAACCCAGTGATATATTAATTTTACTCACAACAATTATCAATTGAACATGCAAAATCACTCACAAAAGAGACTGAATAATGAGCTGAACACTAAACTATATTGAATAAGTGTACAATAGCCGACCCTATAACATAATAGGTTGCTGTATTAAATAATTACATCAGGGATTTGAATGCATGAGGAGCAATTCGAATCTAGCATAAAGCAGGCTTACTAAAATTAAGCAAATCCCCCATAGGTGCAAAAAGCTGATCCCAAATCAGTCATGGAGCTCACGAATTAGAAAAAAGGATTAGGCAAGCTAAAGAGTGATGGAATGACAACTAATAAATTCTTTTACAAGGATAAAAGAGTGGAGGATGTGTAGGACAAAAAACTAGTCAGCCTGACCTAGTCAAGCTTTTCCATTTGCCTTAAAACACTGAAAAAGCAGGGAATAAAGCAGAAAAAGTAGAAGGGCACTTAGGAGGCCAGGAATAAAGCATATTTGATTCCTTGAGGTTTCCCAAGCACTACACGAGTCAAATAAGTCAAGTTTGACCACTATGGATAGGTAAATGACAAGTTGCACAAGGTGGGACACATGAACTAGGTAAATAAGACAAAAATAATGAAATTAATGTCTAAGGGAGCTAACTATGGGTTGATTATTCTAACAATTCCTCCTCTGCAAATTTCATTCATCTACTGAAAAATTGAAACCATTACAATGTAGAGCCTCTTCTCTCTTGAAAATCCCCCTAAAAATATCAATTACATTTTAATTTATAGAAGAATAACCTTTACCTAACCTTGAATTCGAAACCTAATCGAACTCTAAAAATAGAAATAGTTTCTCTTGCATGTCTCTAATGGTGATAGCTGTGTTAAATATGGGAGAGGATTTTGTAATTGGACATGTTACCGACAAAACCCATGTATTCGTTTCTCCAAACTCATCTCAAGCTCCTCGTAATATTCCTTTGAAATTGATGACTCAGATAATAAAATTGTAGATTTCTGGAAAAATAACTTGTGAAGATCTTTTAAATTCTCCCAACCTGTGATTACTGTGTAAAAAATGAAGGGGTTTTTTGACTATAGGCCTATTAGTAATACAAACCTCTCTCATTTTTGTAAAATTAAATTCCATTTGTCTGAAACAATTCTTTGAATTTGATGGTTGAAATAGTCGTTTGGAAAACATGAAAAATGGCCTGTAAAACTGACTTTGTTTCTCCTAACTCATAGCACTTATGTGAAAATTGAAAGAGTTTATTGTTTATAGGAATGTTTTGAATAAAATCCTCTCTTAATTTCTCAAAATTCATCTTCATTTTATGTAAAAAATTATTTGAATTTGATGACTAGAACAGTCATTTTGATATTTGAACATTTTCCCTCTGAAGATGACTTCGATTCTCCCAATCCTTAGCACCTGGGTAAAAAATGAGAGAGGTTATTGTAGATCATAATGTTATGATGAAAAAATGATTTCAGGTTTTGAAAATGATTCTTTGTTTTTTGGAAACAGTTCTTTGAATAAAATGACTAAAACAGTCATTTTCAGAAGAAAAAAAAAATGCTATGTTGCTTCTAAACCTTGAATTGTTTAACTGTAATTCATAAACATAGAACATATAGCATCTATCCTTGTAAGATAATATATTTTAAGAGCACTCCCACGAATTTATTGATTAAGGTATCCATATTTGTTAATAGTGCCTCCAAACACTCGAATAATCCCAAACTTTGGCACACTCTCCATTGTAAATTATGTTTGTAAGACTTTAAACACATACCAATACCTTCATGAATGTTCTCACTATGTATATTTCTCCAAAAATTCTGGGATGATGTTCTTTTTGGGGTTCCCTTCTGCATTGTTGAGTGGTGGCTTCCCTTTTCTTAATCTATTAATATCAATTTCCATCTCCTTAATCAGACTATTTATCTCTGCCATTTTCCCTTCAAGTTTTTTCCATTTGAACACCATGAGACTTTGAGACAGCTCGCTGATTGTAACACAAAATTGCTACCTCCTTATTTGCACGTTGATAACCAGCAACTCTTTCTGGTGCAATGCTACCAGTTGTATCATGAAACAACTTATACAATGTGCTCATTCACCATAAATGAATGCAAATGAAAATGAATTTACCAAAGTCAACTCACTTTTTATACACCGGCTCATTCCGAGACCCTTACCAAGTTGTTTTTTCTTTACCACTTTCCTCAGCGGAATTCACCAAAAGTTGCCACGTGGAAAGTGGTTTAAAATTCTACTACCACTCTTCCCTTTTAATTATCTCACACTTTTGCACTCCAGAATAGAATGGGACCGTTGATGAAATTTCATATTTTGTTTGAACCGTTGGATTATTATATGTGCTAGTGGTTTGATTATACCTTAAGGAACAAATAAAGGTAATAAATCTTGTGAAATCTTAGCGCTTGAACCTTCATGGAGGACTTGGTTTCATGAATACGAGGCCCCTTTTTGGCATGGAAAAAGTAAATTATTTAATATCCAAAATTATATAAGCTTGAATATAAATCCAATCATTGGTTTATAAAACCCATTTTATAAATTTCATTCAAAAGTGAATAAAACGTTTTTCCCCACTTGTGAAAAACTTATTTCGCTTTTTACCTAAAATGCCTTTAACTTCTATTCTTTGCTAACTTGGAAATAGCTTAATGAGAAAACTTTGGAAACCAATTCAATCACCCATGAAAACTTAAAATTTTGAAGGCAATAAGACCAATTCCGACAAAAATAAATTTAGTGCTAACATATACCATTTTTCTTCCGTGGATAGGGCCTTCCTTCCATGAGTACCCTAGTTTAGAACACCTTGTTGTCTTTTGGTACTTATGCCACATTTGTCATAGGTTCAGGGGATCCTTCTTAGCTATTTTTTCATGCCAAATTGAGCCTCATTTTGGTCTCTTTTTACAAGCTATCCCCTTTATAAGGATCCCCTCCCTTATGGAGTTTCTTTAGGCCCAGGTCTGACTCCTCAAAACAGACTTGTCTGCCAAGTAAAATTGTCCATTCAGGATCGTTAAGAATATATGAATGGGCATCCACATTGGTGGTAGTTTATCACCTTTTCGGAACATGTGGAATAATACAAAAAATGAACACTCTCTTTTCTTCGGAACTGAGAAAAGTATTCTCAGGCATAGGTTTATCTCTTTTCCGAACCTGAGGGACTAAATTTACAAAAAAGGGGGGCCTAGTATGAGCTTAGTTTTCTCTTTTTCATGCTCTATACCTAAACATGAAAAATATTCCAAGTGTACTTTATGCCTTTGTCATGCTCGTTAAACCCTAAAGAGCAAAGCATCGAGTTCACTATTGTAAGCACCATTTCTCGTAACCAAATGGATCTTTCCAAGTGATATTTCTTTCCTTCACACTCGTAAAACTCAATCTATATGATTATTTTGAAGGGGCATTGGGTAGGTGGTAATTTAACCTTTTTCAGACTTTCCTGACTAAGCATGAAAAAGGTGCACCTTACTTCTTCGAAAGATAAGAGATTTCTTATGTGGTATGTTTTATACTTTTCTGGCCTTACAAGACTAAATTGGATGAAAAAGAACCCCCCCCCCCACCCCTGGAGTCTTCTTTGTGGAAATTGAACCTAGGTGTTAGAACAATTACACTCACAAAAATTGCCAATTACACATGCAAATTACACACAAAGGAGACTGAATATGGAGCAGAACACTAATCTGTATTGAATAAGTGTATAATAGCCAACCCTGTGAAGTCATAGGCTTCCACAATAAATAATTATATGAGAGATTCGAATGCATAAGGATGCCATTCGAATTTGGTCAAAAGCAAGCTTACTAAATCTAAGCAAATCCCCCATAGGTGCATAAAGCAGTTTCCAAATCTGTCTAGGAGCTCACGAATTGGAAAAATCAATTAGTGTTGGAGTAGGGTCCCACAGCTATAGGAAAAGCTACTATTTTGGAACGAGTAATTCAAAGGTAACAGTACCTGAGCGGCTGAGAGGAGAAAGCTCAACCACTACACTTAAGGAAGCGACGAAGACAGGAGGGCTCAGCTACCCTCATAAAGGAAAAGGAGCAATGAGGCCGAGGTATTGAAGACAAAGGATAGAAAAGGAAGAGATGCCAGTACCCATGGTCAACATCGGGAAGCGTGGAAGACTGCAGGAAGCTCTGGTGTGACGAAAAGTGGTAGTTCAAGTACAGATAGACCGACTGTCACAGTTAGGGTTTTTGGGTTACTGTTGGGAGAGGCCCATAGTTTTGTAATGGTGAGACCTTCAGGACGCCTATAAAGGGATGTATTTTGTATTGTAAAAGGTTATCTAGTTAGTCAGTTATCTCATTAGCTATTCAGATAGTCGATGATCTGTTAGCTCATAGATCTTTGTATTATAGAAGAGCCGAGCTCTGGTTCTATTATTCAGTCTATAGTATCTTACTGTGACCAGTAGCTTACTCCTAGAGTATGTATGTAACAATCCACAGGGATTTAGAGAGAGAGAGAGGAAGAGTATATTGTAAGAGAAGCAATATAAGAAGAGAAGAGATCTAAGAGAGAAGGACTCCTGGCAGTGTGCACGAAGTTACCCAGAAGATCTCAGCTGCATATGAGGTTGCAGCGGAACTGTGTTTACTCTCCCAAGTTATAATATATAAACCAGTTCCCATGGACGTAGCTTCTACCTTAGAAGTGAACCATGTAAAATCAGTGTGTTATATGATTATTTCATGTGATTGTGCTTTACTTAGTTGCTATCTGTTATCTGTTACATGAATGCCGTATATCAGTTAGTAAATGTCTGTATGTTCTCATTTAGTTACAGCATTACAGAAAGTTACAGGTGTGTTTAAATGTAACAAGTGTCTGCCTATGAGTCCATCAGTGCTTGTTTCACATAGTAATAGTCACTCTGTTAAGTGCTTCCAGTGTACTTATTCAGTAAGTTAAGTATAGCGATGTGAGTGTGTTGAACCGCGAAGTTTGTGTAAGGTTGTTTAACACCCTGTTGGAGGTTATCCGAGTTATTCCTCCCAGTGAGAAACCTTTTGGACCTTGAGAGTCGCTTTGGGCCGTACTATAGGATATATCACACTAACAAAAGGCGATATCGCACCGGCAGAGGAGCTGCGGTGTGAGATATCGCAGATAGTGAGAACCACGGAAGGGAGAGTTGGCACATCATCCTAGTCCCTGCGATGCGATAGGAGTCCTCCCCCTGTCATATTCTGCGAGGAAGGGAGAACTGTGACTCTCAGGAAGATCTCACTGGTTAAGAAGAGCCGCGAGACACCAGGATTCTATAGAACCTATTTAAGGACACTTGAGTCTTTAGCCAACCCATCTAAGATCACTTCGGGTGAGACTTCAGGCCGCTCTGCGGTCTGTTGCCGAAAGGGCCAGTGATTTAGGGGTGTTGTTGGTACATTATAAGTAAACCTAGGTCTGCCCATAGTAACCAACAATTAGGAAAGCTAATAGATGATGGAAGGAAAAATCATACATGATTTTATTAGGAGAAAAGAATGGAGGATGATGAGGACAAAAAACAAGTTAACTTCACCTAGTCAAACTTTCCCAATTGCCTTAAAACTCAGCAAAAGTAGGCAATAAAGCAGAAAAAGCAGACATGCACTAGGAAGGCCAGGAATAAAGCAGATTTGATTCCAAGTGGTTTCCCAAGCACTCCATGACTCAATTTTAGCAAGTTTGACCACTTTGGACATGTGGAGGACAACTTGCATAAGGTAGAATATGGAAACTAGGCAAATAAGACAAAAATGGATTAATTAATGTCTAAGGTAGCTAACTATGGGTTGATTATTCTAACACCCCCCCTTAAGCCTGATTTATGAGTAAAATATCAGAAAATTATAGGGCCTATCAATAAGTCTTAGTCACCCTTTACATACTGTATGTCCATTTAACCAAGGAAAGAGGTAAAAACCCAGTGGGAAAAATCCTCCCTTAAACATGGACAGTAAACAAAATTTGAAAATCTTGTCATCACTCATGCTTCACAGCATGATCAACAATCCCTAGCAGTGATTTGAAATTGCTGAATGTCTTCTCACAAAAAACTTTGGTGAATATATCTGCTACTTGTTCTGAAGATGAACATAAGAGTAGGTGAATGGTGCCATCATGCACAAGCTGTCTGATGCAGTGCATATGGATCTCAATGTGTTTAGTTCTCTGTCTTTGAACTGGATCATTGAAGATTCAAATGGTACTCTAATTATCACAATGTATATTATTTGAGTATTCTGATTTGAAGCCACACTCACCAAGTAACCGCTGCAACCATAAACATTGAGTTGCTACATTTACAACTCCTTTATACTCTGCTTCTGTAGATGAGAGTGCAATGGCACTCTGTTTCTTGCTTGACCAGATGATTGGTCCTTTAGCAAGCATGAACACATATCCTAATGTTGACTTTTGATATATGTTTTCACCTTCCTAATCACTGTCAGTAAACCCAATCAAATCAAGATCAGATTTAGCTTTGTAGAAGATCCCATGAGTCCTTGTTCCGTGAACAAAGTTAAGGATCCTTTTGGATGCTCTCCAATGGATCTCATGAGGCTGATCCATGTATCTTGAAGCCACACTTACTGCATAATAAATATCAGGTTGATTATGTGTAAGGTACAACAAACACCCAATCAGTTTCCTATACAGTGTATTGTTTACCATAGGTGAAGAATCTGCTTCTTCAAGCTTAACTCCTGAAAGGAAGGGAGTCTTGCTTGGCTTGCAATCCTTCATGTTGAACTTGTTCATAAAATCCAAGGCATACTTGGACTGATGTAATTTAATTCCATGTTTGGTTTGAGAAATCTTGAGCCCCAAGAATTGGCTCAATAAGCCCAAATCAGTCATAGAGAATGCATGGTTCATTGCATCCTTCAAGGAGGCAATTTCATTATTTGAGCTTCCTATAATGAGAAGGTCACCAACATACAAGACAATAATCATTAAATAACCATGAATCATCTTCAAATAGACATTAGGATCTGACTTGCATCGAACAAAATTCAATGATAGCAGAAAGCTATCAATCTTGGCATACCAAGCCCTGGGGGCTTGCTTAAGCCCATACAACGATTTCTTTAGCTTGCACACAAGAGATGGATTAGTAGAAAATCCTTGAGGCTGCTGCATGTAAATCTCTTCAGTAATATCTCCATTCAAGAAATCACACTTCACATCTATGTGATGTACCTCCCACTGCTTTGAAGCTACAATGGCTAAGGCTAGCCTAATGAAGTCCATCTTTTCCACTGGTGCAAAGGTCTCATTATAGTCTATGCCATGTACCTATGAGTAGTCCTTGGATACCAATATTGCATTATATTTCAAATTTGAAAAATCAGCAGCAAACTTGGTTTTGTAAACCCACTTACACTAAACTAGCTTCCTCCCTGGGGGAAGATCAACCAGCTCCCAAGTGTTGTTCTTCTGGAGTGAGCTGAACTCTTCTTTCATGGTTTTTTTCCATATTGGATCATTTTATACATATTAATATGTTTATGGGTCTGATTCAACCATCATATAGCATTTCTCTGCAAATAAAGGATCTTTCATACATAGAGCACTCTCAAACTGAGATCTAGTCCTCCTAGGATCATTAGGATTTCCAGCTAGTTCTCCAGCTGCATGAATGGTCTTTGCTGCCCATTTTAGTCTTATAGGAATTTTAGGATCTGCAATTAAATCATAATTATCAGACATATCAAAATCATCAAACTCAACTATCTCTTCACTTACATTCAATGGTTCTGGTGGTGAAGAGGATTCTCCAACTTCCACTGTTGGTAAAGGCTCTTCTTGGAACTAAACACTCCTTTCAATGAAGGATTTGTTTGTTCTCAAATTTATCAGTTTGTACCCTTTTTAATCTTCATAGTACCAAACAAATAGACACTCTTGGCTTTGGGGCTACAAAGCCTTCCTCTTTTCTGTTGGAATTCTAGCCCAAGCCCTTGAGCCAAAAATCCTGAAATGGGTCACATCTGGCTTGTTCCCACTCCATGCTTCGAAAGGAGTCATACCATCAAACTATTTATGAGGCACCCTATTCTGGATATAGGCTGCACATTTTATAGCTTCATCCCAAAACTTTGGTGGCAAAGTCTTAGCCTCCATCATGCAGGTTGCCATCTCTTTCAGTGATCTGTTCTTCCTCAACAACACCATTTTGCTGTGGTGTGTAAGGGATAGAATGCTGCATCTGAATACCTGCATATGCACAATATTTAATGAACTCAGACTTGACATACTCACCACCATTTTCAGATATGAGGACCTTGAGTTTCCTCCCAAACTGGTTTTCAACCAAAGTCTTAAAGACTTTGAAGAGGCCAAAAACTTCAGACTTGTGTTTCAGGAAGTAAACCCAGCAATACATGGAAAAGTCATCTATGAATGTCAATGAATATTTGACCTAACTAATTGACATATGAGTAAATGGGCCAGCAACATCACTGTGGATCAACTCAAGAGGTGCAAAGGTTCTCTCATGACTAGCTTTCTCAAATTTATGCTCTGGGTGTTTTCCTAAGATGAAACCTTGACAGAATCCTTTGGAAAACTTAATCTTTGGTAACCTTATGACCATTTATTTTTCACTAATATCAAAAATATACTTATAGTTAAGATGGCCAAATCTTTCATGCCAAATCTTGCTTTCCTCATTAGCATGAATCAGAAGAGCAGAGGGGTTTGAGTAGGGTAGGAAGTGTGAGAACATGTATACCTTCGAAGTGTGATTTGCAACTCCTTTTGCAATGAATTTACCACTTGAGATCTATGTGATCTCAACTTCATCAAAGGATAATATGACCTTCTTTGGAGACCCTGTGTGGGTCATCTAATACACTGATAGAGGTTAGAGGAAAGACCTAGAACATACAATACATTGCTGAACTTACCATGGTCAAGATCAATCCTCCCTTTGCCCAAAATTTTAGTGAGAGAGTCATCTCCCAGTACTATTGGTCAACCTTTTGACATTTCAAGTGAGGTGAATGCCTCCTTTGTTGAAACCATATGTCTTGAAGTTCCATAATCAATGATGAAACTAGGTGAGCTTGATCTACCAACAACCAATGCATGAACTCTCTCTCTGTCTTTTGAATTTGATCCTCCTTCCCTCTTCTTTGAGCTATCAGGAAGGGAGATGCCATTCTTCTCTAGGAGTTGGTTCAGAATTTCAATTTGCTTCTTCATGCAGGAGCTTTCAGGATGATTTCCCTTATTCCAGTATGTGCACTTGCTCATTTCTCCTTTGTTCTTCTTCTTATGGAATTTGTTCTTGGAACCTTGGGGATCCTCTGGAGACTTGTTCTTGTCTCTCTTTTTCTCAGGTGGATTCTTAGCTTTCTTCTTTCCTTTTGAATACACCCTCGAATCTCTAGCAACCAAATCTTGGTCTTTGGAAGGTTTGATGGTGCCCATCATCACCAATTTATCTTGTTCTTGTGTGAGAGATTCCATGAAATCTGCAAGGCTAGGCATTTTCCAGGCTCGAGCTGTCAACTTTGTGGCATGGAAGGTCGAGACAAACATTGAATAGTCAGGGCCAAGCTTCAAGAATATGGCCAAAACTAGTTTCTCCTCCTTCTTTTCGATTCCACACTGTTTTAGCTGCAAAACAAGGGCTTTGAACTTGGAAAAGTATAGTTGCAGGGATTCAAAGCTGTTGGGACTCAGGAAGATCAATTCATTTTCAATTTGATGTCCCCTCATCTGATCTGTCTTACCAAAAATATCAACAAGCTTCTCCCATACTTCGTTTGGTGATGTTTATCCATCAATATAGAAAAGGAGGTCTCTGGATATGCTTAGACACAGGAGACCATAGGCCTCATCCCTCTTGTTGTGCCATTTAATTTTCTCTGCAGGTGCATTGGGCTCTACTTCTATTGCTATAGCAACTCTTTAGAGGCCTTTATCTCTCAACAGTATCTCCATCTCTGCTTTCCATTCAAAGAAGTTAAATGGAGTCAAGATGATCTTCTAAGATTGATCCATAGCTCAGAAATTGTCCCTTCAGTCAGCACAATGCTCCCAGTCAATGATGTCAAACCTACAATAACAAATTGGAAGGAGAGAAATCAATCTACAAAGGATCTGATACCATGTTAAAATTGAACCCATGTGTTAGAACAACTACACTCACAAAAATTGCCAATTACACATGCAAATTACACACAAAGGAGACTGAATATGGAGTAGAACACTAATCTGTATTGAATAAGTGTAAAATAGCCAACCCTGTGAAGTCATAGGCTGCCAAAATAAATAATTACATGATAGATTCTAATGCATAAGGATTCCATTCGAATTTGGTCAAAAGCAAGCTCATTAAATCTAAGCAAATCCCCCATAGGTGCATAAAGCAGTTTCCAAATCTGTCTAGGAGCTCACGAATTGGAAAAATCAATTAGGTAAGATAATAGATGATGGAAGGATGAATCATACATGCTTTTATTAGGAGAAAAGAGTGGAGTATGATGAGGACAAAAAACAAGTTAAATTCACCTAGTCAAACTTTCCCAATTTCCTTAAAACTCAACAAAAGCAGGCAATAAAGCAGAAAAATCAGACATGTGCTAAAAAGGCCAGGAATAAAGCAAATTTGATTCCAAGTGGTTTCCCAAGTGCTCCATGACTCGATTTTAGGAAGTTTGACCACTTTGGACATGTGGAGGACAAATTGCATAAGGCAGAATATGGAAACTAGGCAAATAAGACAAAAATGGATTAATTAAGGTCTAAGGTAGCTAAATATGGGTTGATTATTCTAACATTCTTTGTAGTTTTCAGAATCTCAAAATATGAAAACACCAACGAGCATGTACTAGTTCGGGCTCGTAAAATCCATGAATCAGTGATTTAATCAAGAATTATTCTCTACCCTCTTAAAGCTTATAAAAAATGAAGAGAGACCTAAGTTGACTTTCTTGGATTCATTAAAATTTAACAAGAAATATAAGGAATAAGTATTCTTTTTGGGTTACAAATGGTGGCATAATGTCTTCCTTGAACATAGCACTCTCTAAACTTTCTAATTCTCATGTTTCAGTGTACACTTTCAGCTTAGCTATTACTTCAAGTTTATTACTCCTCCACTTTTCCTTTATACATGGGGAATATGATCATGTCTCTTACATGAAATATAAGTTTAGTTGTCCTATCTGCAAAGTTAAAAGCTGCCTTGGGTCATCTCTTTGTCATGCTCATTGTTCAAGGATCTATCCCTCCATTTGATTATTATCATGATTTCATCATTATCCTATCTGAGTGTTTCTTTTGTCTACCTTCTTACATACAGTTCCTAGTCACTCTTGTGATCCGTTGGAGGATCTATTTCCTTCCTCATCATAGTATGGTTTCTCATCGACACTTCTTGAAGATGAATAACTAGAGTTTTGATGATAATACCTTAGGATTCGCTACCATTATTGGTGAACTCCTTTGCTTCAGTTGTCAGTTTCACCTATTGATTGGCAATATGTTGAGTCCTTTCCATGTTGAACTTCAGCACATCTATTCACATGGTAAGGATCGTACTGTTTCCCTTGGATTTTGATGAATACCTTAGGTTCACCTTTATAACCTAAGTTGCGTAAGATTTGTGTTATGTTCAGTTACACAACTTCCAGATTTTGAAGACTGATCATTGTATATTGTGTCTTCGATCCACCTTTGTAACATACATGGTATTGTACACATATCATATGATGTAATTAAATATTGTAAAGGAGCTAGTGTTCCAATATATTGAACATAGAATCCTTAGATATGATTTTGTATATGACATTGATATGTATTTGTTTTAGGTACTTCCTCTACTTCCTTTGAAATTTGAATTCTCCAAGATTAAGATTGTAATGTATTTTTACCATCGCTTCCCTCTGACCTCACACACTAGGGGGCATCTGTTATCAACCTAAATGGAACTTCTCCATTCGAGTAGTGACATCCACTATGTTGGGACACAAAATGACAAACATGATTGAAGTGGACAAAACACCATAGATGTGCATGACCATTGATACATGATCTCCAGACCAGACTAATATATTTTTATTCTGAGTTTAGGGTTGCACACACTCCTATTTGCATTGCAACCGGCGTGTACATTGAACACGCAAGTTTCCTTTGAGCAACAAGCACGTCGCATGTGCCTTGCTAATATAAACACTCACATGTACCTTAATTTTAAATTAAAAAATATAAATTGTGATTATATGAGATTAGTCAAGCCTTAATCCATAACTATCCCAACTATCTCAACCATCCTAACCTTCGAAACCACTCTATTTTCCAATGCATAAATAGAGGACTTGGGATGGGGCTAACCAATCGATTCTAGAAGAGAAAAGTTATGCTGGTGGTATACCTTCAAAACTTAGTGTCCTCAGTTGCGGAGGAGTCCTTGTGTTGGAAGTTGGGTTGTATTCTCTCCTATTCAATATTTGTTAATAAATATGATTCTTCTTCCAATCTTTGTATTGTGATTTTCTCATGTATATTGGTTAATGAATGATTTCAATTATGTTATTAATATGTATTTCATCTAAAATCTGATATATATATATATATATATATGTATGAGATATTGCTTGAAGAATTGGCTCTTTGCAGGTAAAGAGGAGAGCCCCGGAAGCTTTGGAGAAGATTGAAGCAGGAGAAGACCAAGCTTGGATCAATTGTCATAAACTAGGTAAGAAAAACACTCTTCCTATTCCTATTTCATTTTCTATAAAATATGATTGTCTGCAAGTCTATTATTAAGTTGGTAACCCCAAACCCTAGCTTATTGTCTTGTCTTGTACAATAGACCCATGTAGAGAAACTGAGATCAACTAATGAGAGAGAAAAAGTTCTTAAGAATTCGAACCATGTGCAGAAAACCCAAGAAACAGATATATGGCAGCCTAGAACATCAAACCATGTGAAGTAAAATCATCTCCAAGTGTTAGGATAAAGTGTCCAAGCGAATGCAGAATGTCTCCATCTTTTCTAGTTCTGTGAGGAGATGAGCATGTGATCAAATAGATAGGTAGAGAAGCCCTGGGAATGTGGAGAGCGAATGGTTTAGGTCCATAATCTAATATAGCTTAAAAAATAACCAATGATCCACAAAATATAATATTAGTAAACTCATACGAGAAAACTGACATCAAATCCCTAGCAACAATTTTGAAAGAGAATTGCGATACTTGATTTTTCACACCAAAATTGATGAGAACAACTCCAAGCATGACTGGAGGCTCTTGAAACTTAAAAATTGAACAAAATAAGATCATATCAAATACAAATAAAATCATATCAGATACAAATAAGTTCATATTAGATCCAAGAGTGTGCTCCACTGAGATGGTAGATGCACAATTTTCTCCTTCAAAACTACAAGTGTTGGTGCATTCAATCATGTAGGAATTTCCTGGAAAATCAAGGCCAATGAGAGTGAATGAATCACTCCTAAAATATGATATTTATTCCAAAAAATACAAATTATTACTTATATGCACACCAGCAACATCATTATATATAGAGACGTAAAATTCCTCTTCATTTTCTGAAACAATCACTGGTAAACTATGCACATAATTTAAAATAGAAGAATCACTGGAGAATTTTTGCATAAAATTGAAGGAGAGTTTTTATTCAATCACAAAGATTAAAATGTATTCTTTTGTTTCATCCATATGAGAAGATGAGATATTAGATATCTCATAAACTTCCAGAGCATCAGTAGAAGAAGTTACTCCAAGGATACTTTCTTCAATTTGTATTGACTGTGTGGGCGATTATGCTTATTCTTCATCTTGAACAAATTGCTTTGCTGTAGAAGAGGGAAGATTGAGTACATTCTAAAACTCATAATTCTATATTTTAATAGAGCCTCTCCCAGTAGATGGGATTTGGAAGTCACATCCCATATCAGTTCTAGGTCCTCCTGATAGAGTGAGAGTGGTGAAGGATTCCCTGGAGGCAACCATGTGGTTGGATGCTCCATAATCTATCAAGTAAGTCCTTGATGGAGTGAGGCCTTCCTTCAAGGCATGGAACCTTTCAATTTATTCATTCTATTGTCCAGCATTAGACATATTTTCACTTTGTGGAAGGGAAATATTGTTCTATTCAAGGAGTCATTTCAATTGGTCGAGAGTCTTCTTCATGCACTGGCTTTCTAGATGAAACCCTCTCATACAATATGAACATCTAGTGTTTTATTTTATGGAACATGATGCTCTAGCAAAAGAATTTTGATTCTCTTTTGGATTTGAATAAAAGGCTTTGGGATCCTTCCCCTTTTTCTTACCTTTATCTTGTGCATTGGTAGAGTCTGATGTCAGAAGAGGTTGGTTCTTGGAAGTTTGGATGACTTCCATTTGGACCAACTTGTCCTGCTCCTATATTAAAGACTTTTCAAAAATTTCAAGTGAAGGCATCTTCCAATTAGGGATGGAATATCTTCCATAATGGAATTTAGAGACAAAGACACAATACTCAGAACTAAGTTTTTGAGCACTGAGAGCACACGTTTCTCATCCTTCCTCTCTATTCTGTATTGCTTACATTGTAGTGCAAGAGAGTTGAATTTTGTAAAAAAATGTTGGATGCTCTCGAAACTGTTGGGCTGCAATGATATTAACTTGTTCTCCAGAATATGTCCCTGAATCGTATCTTGCTTTCCAAACAAGAATTCAATCTTTTCCCAATATTCTTTGGAAGTCTTCAATCCCTAAAGATGAAAGATGAGATCCCTAGAGATGTGAGAACAAAGGAATCCAAAGGATTCATCCAACAGGTTTAGGAACTTGTTTCTCTCACCAAGATGATGAGGTTCTTTCTCTTGGCTCATGGTCATCCAGTATAGGAAAATCTTGCACAAGGAGACCTACATATATTTCCTCCAATCAACATAGTTTAAGAGTATTAGGATGCAGGTTAAGAAATCTTGAGAATCCATCAATTCTCCTTGTGATCATTCAATTTCTTCAGTCAAGCTATGTAGCACCTGTAAGAAAACATTGAAAAGACAAAAACAATTCACACTATGTGAGAATAAAGCCTTCCATATCGACATGTACACTTTCTCAGGGTCCATCACGCCTGTAGAGACTTATCTGAATGAATCCAAAGTTAGCAATGCACACTTTGCAGGAATTATGTGGAAACCCAGTTGCTTCTAGTGTACAATGGAGAATGGATAGACTTGTTGTTTTCCTGAGTAGGCTCTGATACCATGTTTGAATTATTGTTCCATTGGTCTTCAAGAAATGAGTGGAATTAGATTGTATTATTATGTAGGGAAATGTAATGAATAATACACACTGAACAAGACAAATTTCAAAGGAAATAGATAAGTATTGCTCAGTATAATTACAGTATAAACTTCATTAATCCCAGTGGTATACAAAAGTGTTACAAACAAGGGAATTTGAATCATGTGGATAGGATTCAAATCCACCAACTCAATCTAACTGCATGGCTAACTAGAAGTTTCTAAATCACATTTGGATCTAACTAGCTAACTCCAATTGTTTAATTCAGTCTCTCAATCAGTTATAATTAGTTAAACTAGTCTAACATATGTGGTAGGTGAGAATAGGTACCTTCCCACATACATCCATGCAATGCAGGCACTAACTCAACTAGAGGACATCTAACTGAATCATAAATAAGCTTAACTAGTCACCAACTTCCAACAACCGAAGGAGGTTAGTGCTGAAAGTCCCAGTGGCTACTAAATTGTAGGGATTAGTCTAGGAGGCGCATAAAATTATGCATGAAGGTGCAGTCAGTTGCATTTAACCTATATATGTATTCCCCAGAGTCTACTGATTGGTACATATGGCCCCATTTGGCCCAAGTGGACCTAATGGTACTAGTGCACCCAATAATGACTAAATAACTCCTAAGTTGGGAAAATATAATCTAATACACTAGTTTGGACAAGGGATGATTATAAGTCCTAACAAAAAGAATATCTCATTCTTATGATGTCTCTACTAGTACATTATATCAATCAAAATCATAGCCAAGTGGTTCTCTTCGCATTGAGAAACCCACCATAGAAATAGTACCACAACCCCCAAAGGTGTTCTACGTAGAATAATGCATAGAAAATAAATCAAGCACCATGTGCCATGCATGCCATGGAGGTATTGCAATATTGTTGTGCACAAAGAAATGAACTACTATCTTCAACTAGATCTATTGATCCATCTTATGCGAATTCAATTGCATTGGACTTAGACCAATAAACCTATAGGATTGATTTTGATGTTTATTTGCATTTAAAAGTAACGTCTCATGGAAAGAACATTTTTCAAACAATAGTTGATGAAGGGTCATTGACTTGTGTTATGTCATTTAAATGTTGGAAAGAATTAGGATCGCCCACCTTATTGCAATCCCATATTGTGCTAAAATCATTTCATAGACATCGTTCTCTCCTTAGACACTCATTGTATCCTGTCATATTGAATGGGGTGGGAAAAAAGTCATAGTGGATGGTAAGGTAGTAGATGCACCTATAGATTACCATTTTTTATTAGGACATAGTTGGATACATGCACTAATGGATATAGTGTCTTTAGAGTCCTGAGTGATTTGATCCTATCATTGGGGGATGATGTTCATGATCGACCAATTAGATTATTGCATTCTTGAAATTGTTGTCTGGACACATGTTCCTTTCATTAGGGATTCTCTAAAGGAAGTTTAGGAAATTGGGGTAGGATCATTAAAAATTATTCCCTCATGGGACACTTTATTATATTGCAAACCTTATCTAATGTAAAAGTGTTGATCCTATATTTGTTACCATTTTTGGCAGATAAATTACTCATTTAACCATATATTTTATTATCTTTTGTATACTTTATGACATGTAGATCATTATTCAACCTCAGGTATGAGTGTTTTTAAGGTTTATTGTAACACTTCGGTTTTGACCCTGTTGCATTAGATGTATATGATGTATATATTGTAAGTAATCATGGTGTGGAGCTAAAGGCCAAGGACCCACCATCAATTTGTGATGCTATGTTTCGGATTGAAATTGTCACTGATGGCATGTCGGGGCATGCGGCATACATATTGAGTTTTGTCATCATGTAAATATACATCTTTAATTAAATGAACCCAACCAACTATTCTCACTGCAACCATAATGAAAAGGGCATGATTTTCACAAGGATAAGGGGGGGGATGTCAAACCTTGAGCCATGAGAGAAAATCCATGTGTCACCACCCTGTTTTGATTTTCCCATATTTCCTTGTTTTATCCAACCACCACCATTAAACGGTATGCTGAGTAGTTGAGGAAGTTATGGCTGGGAGTGGAGTGTGGTAGGACTGTCAGTCCTTGCCCACATGCACACTCCACCAGCGGATTGAACCTCACGATGGGAAGAGAATGTCTACGCCCCTCTTTCCACTCTCTCGACGATAGTGTGGAAACAATCACACATCTTCTCCTCTGTCTATTCATCCTCACGCATAGGCGGATCTATTTGTTCTCACGTAGGGACCATTGTCTATTCATCTTTCTCACACACAAGCTTCTTTCCTATTTGGTCTCACACATCCAAGAGGGAGGAGCCGTCTCCACTGTCATTCACATTTTCCACATAGAGGAATCGGGTGTGTTTCAATCTGTATTTGGGATTTGGTGTGAATCTTCTCTCACGCACTGGGTTCTGCATTGTTGTTTACTCACGCAGCAAGCTGGGGGTCGTTTGGTCACTATCACCCATGATTTTTCCTGTGGAGAGCCATTTTCATGCTCAGGGACTATGTGTAAGTTTTCCTTACCGATTTGTGGCTTATGTATATGTTTTCCCCTACTCAGTTGAGAACCTGGCTTCTGTCTTCCAAGTTTGGATTGTGTAAGTCTTCCCAGTGGTTTCATGGTTCAGAACGGACTGTTGTTCTTCCCTTGATTTGTGGCTGCCATCGTTCTTCTCAAGATTTGTGGGTTGCTATGGTCTCCCTTACATTTTGTCTACTGTGGTCTTCGTTACATTTTGGGGCTGCTATGGATTGTTTTGTGGAGTCGTTTTGGCCACGGTAGGGCCAAGGATGACTCAGGAATTGTTTTCCCTACCCAAGCTCTAAATTGCTTGTGTGACTGCATGTATGCAGTGGTTGGTCTTCGTACTATGTTGGATTAGGGATGAGGGCTTGGGTTGCTTGATAAACCTAGTGTGTTTGGAAACCACACAGATAGAGCTAGAGGGTTGGATTTCTTCTCCACAACCCCTGAATAGCACTGGAAGGGAAGTCAAGGCCTGAGGGACTATGTAGCAGAGAAGGGACTGATTCCTTGTGTTGGGTGTGTGTGGGTGTCTTAGAAGTCAGGCTAGTTCTGGTGTAGGTGTTCCTAGCTATGTAATGTGCTCACCAGCTTCGCATTTAGCCTTTCCTAGCTCCTTAATGGCCTGATAAACCTGACCATGTTGGCTTGGCTATCTTGTTGATGACCTGCTAAACCCAACTGTGTTGGCTTGGCTATGTTTTGTGTATCCTTGGCTATGTGTAAACCTGCTTGTTCTTTATTCCTTGGAGAATCATGCCCATCTTGAGGGTGGCAGCATTGCTGAGAGATTAAGGAGCACATTGGCCTATGGTTGGGTGGAATGTTGCAGCGACGTAGCTGGTTGCAGAATGAGTTCTTCATAAGATAAGTAATCTTGTCTATTCTACTCTTGCAACCATTTTATTGTTAATGAATATGGTGCACATGTTGAATGATTGTATGAACGTATGTTTGCTTCCACTGTATGATAAATGATCATGTATGCATGTTCTAGTTCAAAGTATTTTGTTTCAGCATTTTTGCATTTTATGAATGCACATGTTCATGGGGCTAGTGGCCCAGATGGTTAACGCCATCGTAGCATCCTCTTCGTCGGTTAGAGGGTGGGGGATGTTACACTATGGTATTAGAGATCATGTTCCAGCATGGGCTTGAATGAGCCATGAAAGATGTAGTGATAGAGGCAATATTTATTTCTACCCAGCAGAAATAAGAAGTTTATGGCAGAAAACTTCCACAAAAATTGTCTAAGTGTTTGAACTGTCAGTTCATCGGAACACTTAGTGGGATGGACTTCTGATGTAGCAAAAAGATAGGCAGAAGCACACCTGATGGAGGATAGTTGTAAGGAAAATTGCAGGAAATTTTTTCTAAGAGTTCGACGTCTGTCGGTAGAACATAATTGATAGAGCGCCCGCCATTGCGGATGGCTACATAACTACACATCCGACATGGTAAGGCCTCCAACCACCGACGCAGTAAATAAAGTTCAAAATTTTTCTAAGTAACAAAAACATCATCCATTGGAAGTAGAAAGTGGTTCATGCACACGTCATTTCAGAATCCTAGAGCACTAGCCTTCCAACAAGAAGAGACCGCCGATACCGATCAGGTTATTCCTTAGCAGATTGGGCCGCTGATCAGAAGAAGATCAAAGATGATGGGCCGCCATTGTGGCTACTAATGGAACTATTTCACTGACGAAAAGAAGAGAATTGAGTTGATCAAGCAGTGAAAAGGAAGACTAAAGGGAAAATTTGAAATTTTTTTCCCTAAGTCTTGGAATCATCGACCATCGGTGATGGTTAGTTGAACACATTGCCGACACCTAGTTAATTCAGTTGCTAATGAGCTACATTGGATGAAGTTAGTGGATTGAACGTCTGCTGTTGTGGCTGTCTAATGGACTATCCTTCTGAAGGTTAGAAGATTCGATCGCCGATGCAGTAGTTCTTAGTGGATCCGATCGTCGATGAACATCAGAGTAAGTTAGTTGTGCTGACCACCGAAATGTCGGAATGTTAGTTGGGATGAGACCCGATCCTGTACAAGGAAATTTTTAGTTTTTCAAGAAGGATTTCTTAGCAGATTTCGATTGTTTTTCAGTAAGATTTTCAGTGGGTTTTCAGTGGATTTTTAGGGATAAAAAGGAGAATCCACAAGGGGGCAGGCCCCCTTGACCCTCGTCGTCCCCCTCAGATAGACGTTCTTTGATGAAGAAAATCTTGTGTTTGGGAAAATTGTTATTTTATGGTTTTTCTAGGAGAAGGTAAGTAATTCTGATTTATATCAATGCTATGCATCTAACAGTTGTGTTACTAACACATTTGCAAAATCATAGTCACCTTCAAGAGCAGTATTCTAGGTAGTGTAGTTTGGTAAGTGAGTGGTGGTTTAGTTATGAGAACCCATGATGGATATGATGCTCGGGATTCCTACGAGCATGTGTGAGATGCCATGGGAGAAAATGTCCATAATGGAAATGATGACATAGAGTCTAATGGAAGGAGATTCCAGGGGACACCGTCCGAGGTTGCATCCACCATGAGAATCTTGATCAAATCCCAGGAAGAGCAGCATCAGTTGAATGCTGCCATGTTGCAGAGTTTGACAGACTTGCAAAGAAAGATAGACTCTGGACGACATACAAAGAGACCAGAAGGCAGGAAGAGCAGTACTAGGAGAAGGAGAAGGACTTCTAGTGGATCATCTGATTCTGAAGAATCCAGCAGGGATTCAATCTCTTCTTCTCATAAACAGAAAAGAAAGAGACACCATAGGGATCGCTCTTGGGATGAATTTAAGAAAGCTAAACCTCCTACATTTGATGGTGAGGTAAAGACTGGACAAGAGGCTGAAGCTTGGATTCTTGGGATAAAGAAGTACTTTCAAGTGCATGACTATTCTGGAAACATGAAGACAAGGGTTGCCATATTCAATTTGAATGGAAGAGCATACATTTGGTGGGAAAACTTCAAGAAAGCAAATAGGATTAGTGAACGGAGACTTAAGTGGAAACGGTTCAAGAAGTATTTCAAGCAGAAATACCTCTCTGACAAGTATTATGATGACAAGATTAAGGAGTTCCATGAGCTGAGATTGGGACAACAAACCATGGAAGATTATGCAAATAAGTTTTTGGAGCTGTTGAGGTATGTCTGGTACATCAGAGATGAAAAAGTGAAGGTCCAGCATTTTCTGAATGGATTACCTCAGTCTTACAAATATAGAATTGAATTTTACGAACCTATAACCCTTGAAGAAGCAATAAGGAAGGCTAAGTATTGTTATGAGCAAAGCAAGGGTAAGCCGGATTACCATAAGGCATGGAAGGACAAGAAGAATGAAAATTTTGACCAAAGAAAGAAAGGTTTCAAACCTTCTAACTTCAGGAATTAGCAGAAGCAGCCATCTCAAGATGCGAGTAAACTAGTTGGAATGACAGGAGAAAAGCCTAAGGATCCACAATAGAATAAAGGGCCACTTCAATGTTGGAAATGTGGAGGACCCCACATGCACAGAAATTGTCCACTCGAGAATGAGAGTGCAAGACCAGCTTACAACATTCAAGAAGCTGAAACGGTGGGTCAAGTAGAAAGGGCAGTCCCTAGGATCTATGCAGCACTGGAAGACCGCCAGGCAGATCACCAGTCAACTGCGGTTGAAGTAGTAGGTAAGATTGTAGAGCAATCTGTTTCTATTTTGATTGACCCTAGTTCTACTCATAGTTACATTACTCCTAGAGTAGTGGAGATTTGTGGTTTTAAGAAAGTAAAGCATAGGAAGTCTTGGATAGTCCAACTAGCCACTGGAACTAAGAGAAAGGTCAGTGAAGTGGTAGAGAAATGTCCATTGGTCATGAATGGATTGGTCATGTGTGTAGATATTAATGTTCTAGTGCTTGGTTCCTATGATGTTCTCACTGTAATGGATTGGTTAGAAGCTCACAGGGTAAAGCTTGACTACTATAATAAGACTTTCGAATGCATGAATGAAGAAGGGAACCTAGTAGTTGTGAAACATATTCCAAAGGTGATTTCAGTAAGGCAGGTTTTAGCAATGTAGTTAAATAAGTTCTGTAGGAAGGGTTTCCAGTTGTATCCAGCTCATATTTTGGAGACATCAGGAGATGAAACTTCGAGGATGGAGGACTATCAGGTGTTACAAGAATTCAGGGATGTGTTTCCTGATGAGATTTCAATGCTTCCTCTAAAAAGGGACATTGAGTTCACTATTGAACTTGTGCCAGGAGCAGCGTCAGTGTCCAATGCACCCTACAGGATGAGTATACTGGAGATGCTAGAATTGAAGATGTAACTACAAGAGTTGTTGGAAAAGAAGTATATCCGGCTGAGTGTGTCTCCTTGGGGAGCACCAGTTCTGTTTGTAAATAAGAAAGATGGTACACTCAGGTTATGTATTGATTACAGACAATTGAAAAAGGTTACTATGAAGAATAAATATCCTTTTCCTAGGATTGATGACCTCTTTGATCAAATGAGGGGAGCAAAGGTATTTTCCAAGATTGACTTGAGGTCTAGTTACCATCAGGTGAGAATCAAGGATGAAGAAATTCATAAGACATCCTTCAAAACAAGGTATGGACATTATGAGTTTGTAGTGGTACCATTTGGTCTCACAAATGCACCAGCTACATTTATGTGCCTTATGAATAGTGTCTTCAACAGATATTTGGACAAGTTTGTTCTTGTCTTCCTTGATGACATTCTTGTTTATTCTAAGAATGAGGAAGAACATGAAGAACATTTGAGATTGACATTGAAATTTCTTAGGGAGCATCAACTATATGCGAAACCGAGCAAGTGTGACTTCTATAGAGATAGAATTCAGTATTTGGGTCACATTACCTCAAAGGAGGGTATATTTGTGGACCCTAGAAAGATTGAAACCATTATGAATTGGCCTACTCCAAGAAATGTGACAGATGTAAGATATTTTATGGGACTTGGAAGATACTACAGGAGATTCATTTAGGGATTCTCCAAAGTTGCACATGCTATCACTTCTTTGCAAAAGAAGGGAATGGAGTTCGAATGGACATCGAAGTGTGAAGAAAGCTTCCAGTGGTTGAAAAATCTTCTCACCAGTGCACCAGTATTGAAAGTTGTAGATCTAGAAAAAGATTTTGTGGTGTGTATCGATGCATGCAGACAAGGGCTTGGAGGATTCCTTATGCAAGACAACCACGTGATATGCTATGAGTCAAGAAAGCTAAAGGAGCATGAGAATAACTATGCCACTCATGATCTAGAGCTTGCAGCCATAGTACATGCCCTCAATATGTGGAGACATTAATTGATGGGCAGGAGATTTGAGCTCATAACAGATCACTGTGGACTGAAGTATTTGTTTGATCAGCCTACTCTAAATGCTAGGCAAGCAAGATGGCTGGAATTTTTATGTGAATTTGATTTTGAAATCAAGCACATAAAATAGAAAGAGAACAAGGTAGCTGATGCACTCAGCAGGAAGATGCAAGAAATGCATGTGGCATCTCTTAATATTTTCCAATCAGATTTGAGGCAACAGATTGTTAGTCATGCTACTGGAGATGAATTGTATGAGCAAGTAAAAGACAAATTGCAACAACAAAGTCTTGAGAAGAGGTATGAGGGATATAAATTGGAAGAAGATGGAGTTCTCACTTATAAAGGTAGAATTTATATTCCGAATGTAGCAGATTTAAGGAGAGTTGTTATGGATGAAATCCATCAAGCTCCGTATTCTGGTCACCCAGTATATCAGAAGACAATTGCTGTAGCTAGAAAGCAGTACTTTTGGCCAAGAATGAAAAGGGATATGGCTGAGTACATTTCGAGGTGTGTGAAATGTCAACAGGTAAAGGTTGAGCATCAACACGCTGTAGGTTTGTTGCAGCCTTTTCTAGTTCCGGAATGGAAATGGGAAGTTATTTCCATGGATTTTATTACAAGATTGCCGATGACTTGGAGACAGCATGATTCCATCATGGTTGTGGTGGACAAGTTGACAAAGGTAGCACATTTTATACTGGTTAAGTCTATGCATAAAATAGATGACATTGCAAAGATCTTCATGAAGGATATTTTCAAATTGCATGGATTTCCTAAGGCAATAGTCTCTGACAGAGATGTCAAGTTCACTTCCAACTTTTGGAAGGGGTTGTTCATAGATTTGGGTACAAAGATAAACTTTAGCACTGCATACCATCCTCAGACAGATGGGAAGACAGAGAGAGTTAATCAGGTGCTTGAAGATATGCTTTGCATGTACATGATGGACAAACCAACCAAGTGGGAAGATTACTTGCACTTGTTAGAGTTTTCCTATAACAATGGACAGCAGGCATCCTTGGGGATGAGTCCATATGAAGCTTTGTATGGAAGAAGGTGTAGGGCCCCAGTGACTTGGGATAACCCAGTGAACAGGATTGTGCTTGGGACATAATTGCTCAAGGAAATGGAGCAAGAGGTTATAAAGATTAGGCAGAATCTGAAAGCAGCACAGGATAGGCATAAAAGCTATGCAGATAAGCATAGGGTGAACAGGGAGTTCAGTATTGGGGATGATGTTTACCTTAGAGTGAGGGTAAGGAAGAGTTCCTTGAATATTGGAAGTTGTGTCAAGTTGTCACTAAGATATTGTGAGCCATTTGAAGTGCTTGAAAGAATAGGGCCAATTGCATATAGACTTGCATTTCCTGCTAGCACTAGAGCTCACTATGTTTTTCATGTTTCTTTGCTTAAGAGATATGTACATGATCCTAACCATGTGATAAATTGGGGTGTGATTCAGGTGGAACCCGAGGGAGAGTTCCAAATCAATCTAATGTGCATCCTCGACAAGAAGGTCACAATGCTCCAGAACTGGGCCATAGGGCAGGTAAAGGTGTAGTGGGATCACTATGGACCCGAAGAGACTACATGGGAGCTGGAGGATGCCATGCTATTGGCACATCCATTTTTGTTCAATTCTGCAGAACACTGAGGCGATACCAGTGTAGCATTTTGTTCAATTTTGTAAAGCACTGAGGACATTGCTATTGAAGGGGAAGGGGAATGTAACACCCTGGTTTTGACCCTGTTGCATTAGATGTATATGATGTATATATTGTAAGTAATCATGGTGTGGAGCTAAAGGCCAAGGCCCCGCCATCGATTTGTTATGCTATGTTTTGGATTGAAATTGTCATCGATGGCATGTCAAGGCATGTGTCATACATATTGAGTTTTGTCATCATGTAAATATACATATTTAATTAAATGAACCCAACCAGCTATGCTCACTACAACCATAATGAAAAGGGCATGATTTTCACAAGGATTATGGGGGGGGGGATGTCAAACCTTGAGCCATGAGAGAAAATCCATGTGTCACCACCCTGTTTTGATTTTCCCATCTTTCCTTGTTTTATCCAACCACCACCATTAAATGGTATATTGAGTAGTTGAGGCAGTTATGGATGGGAGTGGAGTGTGGCAGGACTGTCAGTCCTTACCCACATGCACACTCCACCAGTGGATTGAACCTCACGATGGGAAGATAATGTCTACGCCCCTCATTCTACTCTCTCGACAATAGTGCGGAAACACTCACGTATCCTGTCCATTGTCTATTCATCCTCACGCATAGGAGAAGCTATTCGTTCTCATGCAGGGACCATTGTCTGTTCATCTTTCTCATGCATAGGATTCTTTCCTGTTTAGTCTCATGCAGCCAGGAGGGAGGAGCCGTCTCCACTGTCATTCACATTTTCCACACAAAGGAATCAAGCATTAGAGGAATTTTGGGGTCTAAAATGGGCCTCCTAAGGAAAATAATAAAATAATAGTTAAAATAATAAAATAATATTGATTAATTTTGGAAGAAGAAAGAAAAAAACTACTTTTTGTGTTCGTATTTTCGACATATCTCCCTGTGTTTTTACTCAAATTTCGATCCGGAGAGCTCGTTGGATGCGAAATTTGATTTTGCATCCAACGAGTACCCACACTGCATACTTTTGATGGACCCCGCTACCCCAAAAATGAGAAATACCTGAAAAATGTGATGATGATGTCATCATCACATTTTTTCAGGTATTTCTCATTTTTGGGGTAGAGGGGTCCATCAAAAGTATGCATTGTGGGTACTCGTTGCATGCGGAATCAAATTTCGCATCCAACGAGCTCTCCCGTTCGAAATTTGAGTAAAAACACAATGAGATATGTCGAAAATACAAACAAAAAAAGTAGTTTTTTTTAATGACAAATATGTCAATTCAACCATTATGGTTGACTTATTTTATTGAAATTCTATTGGTTCTTGAATTCCAACTCACAAAAACTAATTTTGGCACGTTTTCTTATAAGGCCCATTTTAGACCCCAAATTTCCTCTAATGTGTGTTTCAATCCGTATTTGGGATTTGGTGTGAATCTTCTCTCATGCATTGGGTTCTGCATTGTTGTTTACTCACGTAGCAAGCTGGGGGCCGTTCGGTCACTATCACCCGTGATTTTTCCTATGGAGAGCCCTTTTTATGCTCAGGGACTGTGTGTAAGTTTTCCTTACCGATTTGTGGCTTATGTATATGTTTTTTCCCTGCTCAGCTGAGAACCTAGCTTGTCTCTTCCAAGTTCGGATTGTGTAAGTCTTCCTAGTGGTTTCATGGTTTAGAATGGACTGTTGTTCTTCCCTTGATTTGTGGTTGCCGCCATTCTTCTCAAGATTCGTGGGTTGCTGTGGTCTCCCTTATGTTTTGTTTGCTGTGGTCTTCTTTATATTTTGGGGCTGTTGTGGATTGTTTTGGGGAGTCATTTTGGCCATGATAGGGATAAGGACGACTCAAGAATTATTTTCCCTACCCAAGCTATGAATTGCTTGTGTGACTCATGCGTGTATGCAGTGGTTGGTCTTTGGACTGTGTTGGAGTAGGGATGAGGGCTTGGGTTGCTTGATAAACTTGGTGTGTTTGGAAACCACACAGATAGAGCTAGAGGGCTGGATTTCTTCTCCACAAACCCTGAATAACACTGGAAGGGAAGTCAGGGCATGAGGGATTGTGTAGCAGAGAAGGGACTGATTCCTTGTGTTGGTTGTGTGTGGGTGTCTTAGAAGTCACGCTAGTTCTGGTGTAGGTGTTCCTAGCTCTGTAATGGGCTCACCATCTTATCATTTAGCCTTTCCCAGCTCCTTGATGGCCTGATAAACCTGACCATGTTGGCTTGGTTGTCTTGTTGATGGCCTGATAAACCCAACTGTGTTGGCTTGGCTGTGTTTTGTGTATCCTTGGCTATGTGTAAGCCTGCTTGTTCCTTATTCCTTGGAGAATCGTGCCCAGCTCGGGGGTGGCAGCATTGCTGAGAGATTAAGGAGCACGCTGGCCTATGGTTGTGTGGAATGTTGCAGTGACATAGCTGGTTGCGGAACAAGTTCTTCATAAGATAAGTAATCTTGTCTATTCTACTCCTGCAATCATTTTATTGTTAATGAATATGGTGCACATGTTGAATGCTTGTATGAACATATGTTTGCTTTTGTTGTATGATAAATGATCATGTATGCATGTTCTAGTTCAAAGCATTTTGTTTCAACATTTCTGCATTTTATGAATGCACATGTTCATGGTGCTGGTGGCCCAGATGGTTAACGCTATGGTAGCATCCTCTTCACCGGTCGGAGGGTAGGGGACGTTACATTTATATAAATTATTTTATTATTATCATTTTTATGGTTTAATCAATTAAAAATAACATATTAAAACATATTTGATGTATTAATTGGTTTGTATAATTGTTTGCAACTTTTATAATCTTTTTGGGCCAAGTTAATATGAAAAATGCATTCAACCAACTTTTTGCACAGCATGTCCAGCTCAATGTCCAGCTCTTCATTTAAACCATTGCATGAAATGCATTGGTGGTTTTATAGATGTCAAAATGTGTTGCTGTAGACTCCATTCCTGAAGCGCGCTAGCAGATAGACACTTCGTTCACCCTAGATTGACGCCCAACATATCCAGATCATGTTCCAACCTTCTGTTTAGTAGTCCGTCTAGATCGCCCATCAGATCACGCACTGGTGAGAATTAACGCTGAGCATCAAAATGTTTGAACAGCTGTAAACATTCTGTTATCTACACATCTGGGTGATGAAGTTGTGTTCTAGATACTTGCCTGCCTTCATTCTCCTTTGCTCGCCACCACATCAACCATCCACACGTTGTATTGATGCATTCAACTCATGCCCTATGGTATTCGCCACTACGCTCTCCTATGTTCACCCTCAATCACCTACTATGCTCAGGAAGGAACTTGTGTACCACCTCTGCAGATCATTCATGCTGAAGATAAGCCTATGCACCACCTTTGAAGATTGTTCATGCTGAAGAAGGAAGATGCGTGTGTGTTGGCTTGTTAAAAATTAAACAATTTAAAGATCAGCTAAATTTAGAGAGTAGTCGACCTCTAAAGGGTTGAATTACTCATCCCTGTAAATCATTATATAAAGCATCCTCTGTGAGAGATCTCAATTAGCTACAAAATCAGTCAGTTAGCAAAGTTAGGAGAAGAGTTCTTGCTGTAATTTAGTCTTGAACTTTGTTTTTCTATTCCACCATATGTATAATTAAGAGTTGTATGCATTGTTGTTGAAGATTGCGTTTAAGTAGAAGTTAGCTAGGCATCACCCCTGATTGCTGAGAGGGACCCTCATCAACCACAGGTTCGTTTTCTTTGTTTGGCTTAGTTTATTTTATGTTTTAGCTAATCTAGTTTAATTTCTAGTTTGTTTCCATTAGATTATAGTAAATGCTATTCTATTTGTTTTCTGCAAATACATTAACTTAGTTTTATTTTGAAATTTAATTAGTTAGATATGCACATAGCTTGCTTTCAGTTATTTTCTTTCAGTCATTTTGTTTCCAGTTATTTTTAGTTCCAGCATTACTTTCAGTCTTTGTTTTCAAGAATATAGAATAAGTTGTTTTCATGAATTTACAATAGATTCAATTCTGTTATTTCTTTTCCTATTTTTAATTTATGCAAGTTAATTCTCAATTTATTTATTAGTTTAATATGCAATGATTCCTTTTGTTCATGAATTAGTTTAAGGTTATTTTTTTGTTAAATAGGTTTATTTACTGTTCTGATACATTAGAATTACATCTGCATGGTTTCAACTGAATATTAGTTCATTTAGGTTAGTTTTTACTATTTTAACTATGCAGCATATTGTTGGCTTATCTAGGCAGACCCGGGTTTACTAATATACATATACCAACAATACCCCTAACTCACTGGCCCTTTCGGCAACAGAGTGCAAAATGGCTTGAAGTCTCACCCAAAGTGATCTTATGGGTTTGTCGAAGACTCAGGTGTCCTCAACCAGGTTCTGTAGCATCCTGGGGTCTCGCGATTTCTCTTAGCCAGTGAGATCTCTCTGTGATGCGTGGTTCTCTCTTACTCGTGGGTTCTGACAGGGGAAGGAATTCTATCGCATCGCAGCGACTCAGGCGGTGTGCAACTCTCCCTTTCGCTTAACCCATGTTCTACGATATCTCACACCATAGCTCCTCTGATGGTGCAATATCACCTACTTTCAACACGATATATTCTATAGTACGGCCCACTGTGACCCTCACGGTCCAAAGGCTATCTCACTGGGTGAAATGACTTGGATAACTTTCAACAAGATAGTAAACACTTTGACTTGAACTTCCACAGTTCAACACACTCTACCTTAACTATACTTCACTGGCCGAATAAGTATACTGGATGCACTTTAACAAAATGACTTATTACTGTGTGCCACAAGCACTGATAAACTCATATGCAGATGCTTGATACATGTAAATCCACCTTTAACCTTCAATAATGCTGTAACTGAATGAGGACATACACACATTTACTAACTGAGATGCAACATTCATGTAACAGATAATAGATATCAACTAAGTAAAGCACAATCACATGAAATAATCACATAACACACTGGTTTTACGTGGTTCACTTCCAGGGTAGAAGCTACGTCCATAGAACTGTGTTTATTATATCTTGAGAGAGTACACAGTTCTGCTGCAGCCTATTGTGTAGCTAGAGATATTCTGGGTAACTCCGCACTCACTGCAGGGAGCCCTTCTCTCCTAGATCTCTTCTCTTTCTCTATATTTCCTTCTTACATTATTCTCTCTCTCTCTCTCTCTGTCAATCCCTACAGATTGATACATACATACTCCTGGAATCAGCTATTGGTTATAGTAAGGTAACTATGGACTGAATAGCAGAACTAGAGCTCGACTCTATTACAATACAAAATAGCTGTGAGCTAACAGACTACTGGACTCTCAGACTAGCTAACTGTTTGAATAACTACAGGTTATCCAACTAGATAAATAGCTAATGAGCTAATTGACTAACTAGCTAACCTTTTACAATACAAAATACATCCTTTTATAGGCGGCCTGAAGGTCTCGCCATTACAACACTATGGGCCTGTCCCAACAGTAACCCAAAAACCCTAACTGTGATAGTCGGTCTATCTGTACTCGAACTACCACTTTCTGTCACACCACAGCTCTCTGCAGTCTTCCATGCTTCCCGGTGCTGATCGTGGGTACTAGGCACCGCTTCCTTCTCTGTCCTTCATCTTCAATACCTTGGCCTCGTTGCCCCTTTTTCCTTTATGAGGGTAGCTGATCCCTCCTATCTTCGCCACTGCCTTGAATTCAGTGGGTTAGCTCTCTCTTCTCGGCCACTCAGGTACTATCGTATTCTTTGACTTCTCTACCCTGATAGTCATAGTTTCCAGCTTTAATCTACAGCTAGAAACATGCTACGGTGTCATATCTTTACCTTATATATTATATCTTCGCCAAAACTGTCTATCCGCCAAAATGGCAGCTTCTCCTGTAGCTGCGAGACCCTACTCCAACAGTCCCCTAACACTTACTTGTGGCTTGTCGTCGAGCCACTAACAACGGGCTTCTCCTGCTGTACTTTCTCCATGGCTTCCTGCGAAGTCTTTGTAAGTTTCTGCTGAAGTCCTGTGACTTCTTTCTCCATAGTTTCTGTAACTTAGTTCGTTGGTTCCTCTTATTTTTCCTTCCCTTATTGTCATTCTCTTGCTCTCGTCACTTGCGAGACCTAATATACTTTTAGGCTGTATATAGGTCATTTCATGGATGAGCATCTTTTTGAAGGATCTTTAAGCTTTTGAGAAGCCTTCCAAAGATATCCTTTCCTCTTTATCTGGCTTTGAACTTTTATCACAAGGAAAATCTGTATCTTCCAGCCTTCTCAAACATTTCATTCAGTCTGGATCCTTTCGTACAAACTATACAGGCCATGAATTCCATTCCGAGAACAAGCCTTTGTCTGTGTGCTGAATTTTTGCTTCATTCCTTTCCCAGTTCCTTTTGTTTTTCTGGGTCTTGGATGCCTGTTTCTTGGTCCTTTTTTCCTTCCATGAGATCTTCTGGGAAGATCCACGCGCACAGCCATCCGGGTTGGCCTTCTCTTTCTATTTCTCACTTTTACTTCCCTCCTTTTCCTTTTTCACTGTTCTAGGCTAGACTCGTCTACTGTCTGAGCTTGACTCCTCATCCTTGGCAGTTGTCTGACCTGTGATGTACCTGGTTTCATACCCTTGGGTGGTGTCATCATAGCAAACACAAGGTCTCCATGCTCGAATCATCTCAAAATGTCTTCTAAAGGTTCCTCCTCGGACAGAACCCACTCGGCGCAATACTTTGGATTGGAAATGGCTGTGAAATAGGAAAATCACAGCACTCTGTAATGAAATTAGCTCTACACAGGGAAAACTCAACAACTTACTCTATAGCTCTTCGGATCTTGCAAAAGTAACCGTCCTGAATGAATGATCTCTGCTTTTATACTGAATGCTATAATCCCAGACGCAACGGTCATCTAGGATGAACCTGTCAGTGGTATTAATTGCATGGACGAGACCACAGCCGTCATCCCGATCCTTATTAAATGCTGAAATCCGATCAAATTTCCCTGGAAACTTGCCTGCAGGCACCGGTCTCGTCAAAGATTTACTAGATCTAGAAAATTTATGATGCTGTTGCCAAATCTACGGTAAGGTATACCGGTCATTTCTTCATTAACTGCCTGTCAGAAAGTGAATTGACTGGCCCTCTGTGTTTTTTCGAAAGTGTCTACGTGGCACGGGGAATCATCGCCTTACCGCGATGTCACACCGCATCACCGATGCAAAGCAAACTTAACATTTTTTTCTTTTTTTTTCAATAGAAAAACTCTCCTCATGCGAATGCTTTTTACTTGTCGGTGTAGACTAACTACTGGTGCGATGCCTCCTTTCAACTACACTGGACATTTGCACTCTCATATCTGTCTGAGTTAAGGTTGGGATATGGAGTGGCTAGCACTGTAAAGCTTAAGCCTACTTCCATTAATGAAAGTGGGAAGAAGGTCCCCATTCAGTTTACTGAGCTGAACAACACCTCGATCTGTAACTTGCTGAATCTGGTATGGCCCCAACCAATGCGTCTTGAATTTTCCTAGAAACTTCAAAAAACTTACTGTCATAGAGGAGGACTAGGTTTCCTATCTAAAAAATATTGTTCTTTACATGCCTGTCATGCCAAGCTTTCTCTCGTGCCTTCTGCACTTTCTGATGGAATCCTGCGATGAACCTGTCTTCCTCTAAGGCAAGCAACTGCGCTAGCTTTTCATTCGCCGTATCTATGTCTGTCATCCCAGTGATTTGAGCAATTCTTAGACTGGGCATAATATATTCCATAGGCATAACAGCCTCTTGTCCATACACCAAGCTAAAAGGTGTATGTCCTATAAGTTTCTTGCATGTCGTCCTATAATCCCATAACACAGCATTAACCTTGAGGTCCCAATCGTTTCTTTGGCTGTTGCAGATCTTAGTAAGAGCATTTTCTAGAATCTTGTTAAAGGCCTCCACCGTACCATTAGCTTGTGGGTGGTAGGGAGTGCTCTTATGGTGCTGTATCTGGAATTCCTCTGTCAAGGCCTCAATAGTGTGGTTCAAGAAATGGGTGCCTTGATCACTCATCAAAATTACTGGACATCCAAATATACTGATGATATTCTCAAAGAGGAAATGTGCAGCTGTAATAGCATCACAATTCCTTACTGCTTTAGCCTCCGCCCATCTGGTGAGGTATTCTATTCCAGTGATGATGTATCTTGCGCCAGTTCATTTTCTTGGTGGGTTGATAGGACCCACAAAGTCTATATCCCACTTGTCAAATGCCCGCAGTGTAATCTGTGGTCGCAGCAGCATTTCATCTCTCCGCGAAGATTTTCCTACCCTCTAGTAGATATCGCAGCATTTGCAAAATTTCTTAGTATCATTATGCAAAGTAGGCCACCATAATCCCGCGGTCAGGATTTTCTGCGCAGTCGGCTTTCCTGCGAAATGACCTCCTGCGGTATCGGAATGTGCTTCTCTGATAATGGCCTCTTTCTCGTGCGGCATGACGCATCTGCGTAGGACTTCATCTGGCTCTAACTTATATAATTGTCCCGCAATCAAAGTGAAGTCTACTGCTTTGACCTTATGGACCCTACTCCAACAATATCACTTGGACAACCTGTTCAGTCTGTTATTCAACCACCCCTTTCAAACCCACAGTTCAATCTTCCATTCAGCCCTTAGTTTTGTTTTTTGTGTTTTTTTATGTGTTTTAAGATTGTTTTTCATGTTTTAAGATTGTTTTTAGTTTTGTTTTGTGAATGTCTGAATTATGTTTTGACTGTAATAGTTAGATGAAAGTTTTGTTTAACATTAAAGTTAAAGTTTAGTTGTTTTAAATTATTTATTTAAGTTTTATCATTTTCCTTACTTCTTTTACCTTGAACGAAGTTTAAGTTATTCTTAAGTTTTGTTTCTGATTTTGTTTTATTGTTGTATGGTTTTATGTTTATTCCTTGTGAATTGATTTATTTGCTTATATGTGCAATTTAGTGTGATATGTGTTTTCCTTAGTATGTTTCTAGGTTGTCTCTTTTATGTTGTGCTATTATTGAAAGAACTTATAGGATAGAACCTAAAGTTTTCTTTATTAAGTTTTCTACATGCTTATTTTTAAATTTTGTTTATTAAGTTTTCTACTTGTTTTGTTTATTAAGTTTTCTAGTTGCTTATAAGTTAAGTTCTCCTTGTACCCTAGTTTTCCATTTGAATAGTTAATTGTTGATTGTATTTAGATTAAAGTCTATTATCAATTGTTTAGCTTATTAGTCTACCTCGGTTTAATTACTTTAATAATTGCATGTTTAAGAGTTTGACTCAGTTTTTCATTTTGAAATATCTTTCGATCTTTTGTTTGTTAAAATATTTACACGACACCCTCTACGTTCGCATATATTTTGTGTCAACTCTAATCTTACCAACCCCAATTGATAATTAAAGAATAGGTGGATTAATTTAGACATAATAAAAAACCCAACAAGAATTGTCATACCAAGATATTCAAATGGATTCAAAAAAAATTGGATCAAAATATTCCCATTGTAGAGGAATACGATCCAGTTACTTGGCCCATTTAGGATGTGAGATCTCCAAGATCACTTGATTTCTTGGAAAAAAAAATTTCATCAGGTGAAACTATCTTCCAAGTCATAAAAATTTGGTTGCACCCACCTAAGAACATCATGTGTGGGGCCACTGGGAGAATAATTGGTTTAAATCCACCCAAGTCTAAGAGAATCCTTTGTATGTTCCTAGATATTGTTAGGTACATTTGGAAGCATGCACATAGGCTTAGGTTATCGCTCTATGAAGATGAATTTGAACCTTTTGAAATCCAAACTTTCCCTAAGGTCAAACCTATTGGAAATCATTGGGTTATCCCATCATATATGTATTTTCCACCATTCTGACATAAGATCCTACAGAACATGGGACACCTTAGTGAGGATCGCATTGCCATTTTGGTACCCATGTTGAGTTATTCTCATAGGCCTAGGAGATCAATTAGTCCCATCATGACCTATATTTTGAGACCACATACTTCTCCTCCATACAGTTCTGACCATTTCTTGATGGGCTCCCTATTTCATGTCACTTTATGTAAGCATATGTTAAAATAACCACATCAATGTTTGTGCTTATTGCTTTGGTGCTTACTTCTTATGTTTTGTATCTTCCTTTGCAGTTAATTTTTTCTCAAGATGTGTATAAAGCATTACTTCCGTTTAAGTTGACCTATACATGTGAGAACTATTTGATTCAGCTAGTTGAGGATAGACCACGATTCATGGTGATTTATGATTTTTGTGTTTTCACGTAAATAGGCATGTATTAAACCGCATTTCCCATTTCCTACTTAACCATTATACCAAATTGAATAACCAAAGTTACTTGGTTCGATTTCGCCATCCATCGACATATAATCCTAATTTAGATAGCTAACCCATGGAGGGAACATCTGTAAGAGTGTGTACAACTATATCAATCCGTGTTTACAATATTTATCTTTTCCTCAGCTTGACCCATGCTCTTGAAAAATAGATTATACTCATGAAACACTCATTCCCTCCCATGTACCATAGAATTATTTATTCTTTTTTCAAGATAATAAATGAAAAAAATACTCAAAATTATAAAACACAAAAATCTAAAAAAAGAAAGACTACTGAATCTATTCATAATTCATTATGGATAAAATGGAAACATTCAGTCCCTATCACCCTTGAACATGGCACATATACCTACATCAGTTATAACTACACCATTTACACTTTCCTTAGAAAGTTGTACCAGTAGTTTGAACAGATATCCACCAATAGGTTACCCTTCCTATCATTTATGGATCTTTTGTTAATTCATCTGGAATTGACGAATTTCACAATGGTTAGTTAGTCGAGTGTTATGTTTCCTAGTGTCACTATGAATTGTGTTATGAGTTCAAGGGAAGTCAACCCATTGGTAGACATTACTCAAATATTGCACCAAATTATATTATCCTATTGATCTTCATTTCATGTCAATTGATGTGGGATTCGTTAATTCCCTCCTTCTGATAGATCTATTCCTATCAACACCAAATCATCATCTACAAAATGGATATCGGAATCCTAGTGAGTACCTTGGATCGTGCAGTTATTAGTGGTAGTATTCCTAATAAATAAAAATGGGTATACATTAGTGACCATTTAATTTTTGATTCTACAAGTGTTTGACATCAAAACTTCTATTCCCACTTGTTGTTTGTCCTCAAGTACCTTGTAGTCCATCATCATTATTGATGGGACCCCTCACATTTGTTAACAATATACATTAATGATCAGTAATCAGATGGTTATTAATTATGCTCGAAATCAACTCTTTTATTTGCATGATATAAACTTGTAATATCATTGGTTTGCTTGAAGCAATTGGGAAATAAAATTGTACCACTCATCGATGGACTCCCCAAGATCCACAAGACTAGACTACCATGTCAAGGCACCATAAAGACCACAATATTTTGCACTCATAAAAAATTCATTTATAAATATTTTCTTTTGACATGGATCCACTGTGTATTTTTCGTGGCCATGATTTTTCACTGTTGAGCATGGGCATACCCTCCTCAAGAAGATATTGTATATTTGGGTTATTTCCATGTTTGACTTGTAGGTTCTCTTCAAACTCTTGCGCTCAAGATCCTACTCCTTTAGCATCCTTCCCTCATCACTAAAGAGTATTAATATGAATACTATGAAAATAAAATTAATATTTTTTGACCCTCATCATAGCTTCGGACCTCACACATTAGGGGGAATTTGTTAACAATAAAATTAACACCCTTGAGAGTGATGGTCTGAAAACATATTTCTATTTTTCTCGCAACATGAAGATTATAATTTTGGAACAATTTAGAGATTAAATCTCTCTTTTTTCCACTGCTTCCACAAAGGATTAAATGTTTGAAGACAAAGGTTTCTCTAAAGAGGCCAAATCCATGACCACTTAAGGGCCAACACCTAGCTCCTATAACTCATAAAGTGGAAAAAACACCTAACATGTGTATTAATTGTCCTGGAAATACCGAAAATCAAGTTTGATGACTAAAAACTAGGTAAAGTGGGTTTTTTTGAAGAAAATAATATCGAACCATAAAAATTAATCACACATTCACTGTTAAGTTATTGGGTGCACAAGACCTAATGTTATATAAGGAACTCATATGAGGTGAATTAGAGGAGACAAAAAGTGAGAGTAAAGTCATGTTGGAGGAATTGAGGGCTAGAAATGGATTTTATACTACAAATGTTTTTGGGAATTAAAACCATGGATGGTAGAGGAGTAGGTATAGAAAATGGAGAAGGAAGTAAATTTAAAGGTTTTTTAGAATTTCCTCATCTACATCTATTATGAATTAATTTAGTTTTCTTCCCAATTCTTGTTCAATATTTTCCCTTCAAGTTTTGTTTTGAGTTAGAATTGGTAGGCAACTAGATCTAGCTTATATTTATTAAATATAGTTTGGTAGGATAGTAGGGATGATTTTGGTCATGAGATTTGCAAGCGTGAAGGAGATTCAAAGGGATACAAGATCAGCTGTTAAGAAGCTACATCAAAATTCAAGGCTATAGGAGGTATTCTCCTCCCTTCCTCCCCTTCTCAAACTCCATGAAAGAAGGCTTAATATCTTTGGATTATTGTGATAATTGATTTTCATTCTCTCGATTGAGATTTGTTGGGGCACGCACCTTAACGGTCCTTAATTTTGGTAACTCTGCGGTTTTTGTGGAAGCTTGTAAGCGGAGTTGTGACTCAAAATAGTCTTAGGGGTGTCGAGGTTGAGTAAAAGCCCTCTTTTTTGTAATTGTCCATAAATTTCGGGTATAAGCTCATGATTTTGTAATAGTGCACTTGTATAAATAGGCACTCATGTAAAGATGTCAAGGGTATCTAATGACATGAGGATCATATGATGCGAAGAAGTTAGATCTATTTTCGGGTTTTAAGGCCAAGTCCCAGCTGTGTGCATGGATGACCTTTGCAGCTGTGTGTGCAGAGGGTTTTTGTAAGGAAAGGAACTGCACCTAAGTGCACAGTTAGGCTTGAAGGAAGGATCTGAAGCTGAGTGCGTAGATCAGAACTGTTGTTTTGTAAAGAGTTTAATAAAAGCAGTTCTGTGCACATAGCCCCTACCCTGGGGGTGAACCACGTTAAATCTTGTGTTGTGCTATTTTTGTGCTGTGATGTTTTTATGCTTTTGATAAGTAGGTGAATGCTAAAGTAAGATAACTATTAAATAGTAACTTCGCTGTGAATTCCCAGTTAAGGGTTAAGCAAGTAACGTTATTTATCTAAACTGCGAAGCTAACTAAGTGAATGCTGAAGCTTTGTTTTGTATAAATATTTGTTGTTAAGGCTAAAGGTACAGTAATATCCCTCTTCTACTTGCAGAAACCTGATTCTGCGGCACCCCATAGCTGTTTCGGGTGAGACTGCAACCTGTTCGCAGGTTGTTGCCGAAAGGGCCAACACTGTGGGTCTTTTTGTTGGTGTGAAGTTAAAGTATAAACCCCGGGTCTGCCTTATAGCCCAACAAATTGGTTCCGTTGCCAGTTGAACAAATCTTCTTCAAGAGGGATTTACGTCGTACCTAAAGGGCTATGTTTTGGAGGCCCTCAGTAAAAGAAATCGGTGATTGGATTGAAGAGACTTACCTGAAGTTTGCTGAGTAAGAAAATAAGGATCCTCGTCGCAGCTCAGATGAATTTTTGAAAAGGTACATTTTTACTGATATTCATGAAATTTTCTTTGGTAGTATCCACATAGAATTGCACCAGTGGTTATCTAGGTTGACAGAAAGAAAGACCAACTTCAAGGAAGATCAGTTTCCTGATTGGACCCCCGCAAGAATTAACATATTGAAAAGAGTGAACAACGCGATATCATGAGCTGTTGATTTCTGGACAACGCGAACCCTTGAAGCATTTGTGACAGAGTTTGCCAATGACACAAGTACCTTTTTTAGTGAAGCTGAAAGATAGTTTTTCAAAGGACCAAGGTGTAAGTACCTCAATTCATTTAGTCTGCAAATTAAAATGCTCTTGGCTGAGAAAGGTATATTACTTATAGAATCAGATTGCTAGATTTATTTTTACTAACCAATGTTTGGAAGTGAAAGTAACTTCGACAAGCAAAGTGGTTTACTGCGAAGTGGTAAAAGATACAAGAGAAACCTAGAATCCTATACCCTAGGGTAGAATACCGAGTATACGCCATTAAGTCCAGAAGACCCTAAATCTGAAGAAACCCCTTTTGTTAGAAACCCTCCTATAACTCTGCAGCGTAGATTTGTTACCCCTAAGAAACCGTCACAGTCTTAAAGTAACCCTAGCCCGAGTATTCCTGTCTCAGGTTAGTCTACCCCAGTAAGTTCTCCCCCCTAGATCCGCTATGGCCCATATGACTGATGATATCAAGCTCCCATTTTTCAAAGGAACTGGATCAGAGGATCTAGAACAGTTTTGGTTCTTATGGGAAGCTGTGTGGACTGTGAAGAACATTATGGATCAAGATATAAGAAGAGCGCAGCTAGTTACTTCTTTCAGAGACCGGGCTTTGACTTGGTTCATGAAGTTTTTCAGCACTCAGAACCATGCCTTGGATGATATTAAAGCAGCAATGATCAAAGAGTTCAAGAAGCCTAAATCAGAGTCACAATGTATAACTGAACTGAAAAAGGTTTAGCAAAGGCGAGGTGAATCAGTTTGGGACTTTGATCAGAGGTTCAAAGTTCTGCTAGATCAAGTTAGTTTCACTATTGGACCAGCGCAGCATAAATAATGGTTCATTGCAGCCCTATTACCTCATATCAGAACTCCACTCATGCAATAGAAGGTTGCTGATCAGCAAGAGGCTTGAGAGATTGCCATGAAACTGGAGATAGCTCCTGTCGAAGATAATTCTGGTATAGCCCAAATACAAGTGCAGTTGGCAAAAATGGCTTTGGAGCTTCGCGACATGAAGAAGGGGAAATCTATTCGTGAAGAGGTTTGGTATACACGATGTCGAACAGAGGGTCACGATAAGAAACAGTGTCTTGTGTTAAGAAATTACTTGAATACTAGTGCACCAAACCCATTTAACCCTAGTGTTCTATATTATGAGATCTGTAGAACAACTGGCCAACATCAACCTGAAGACTGCTATCTGCTGCAGAGATATGTGCAAGTACCTAAGAATCCATATTGCAAGTTCTGTAAGTCAGTAGGACACAATGAAGATGAGTGTCAAAGATTTGACCTTATGAGAGAGTGAACCTATGATGCTTATAGGGTACAAAATGATGCACAAGGCAATGATGGATATGGTTACCGTGGTGGTCGAGGTAGTTTTAGAGGTCGTGGTTGTGGTGGTATGCCAAGAAGAGGTCAAGGCCAGGTTATTTGCTATAACTATAATCAAGCAGAACATGTAGCTAGAGACTGTCAGAACCCAACCACGACATGTCGATATTGCAAAGCAGTCGATCATGTGATCGAGCAATGCCCACAGTTGATAGCTAAGATACAAGAAAGAAGTGCCCCTCCCACTCAGAATATTTAGATGATTAATATAGAGCAAAGGCCTACCCTAGCCATTAACATTGTTATGAGGAGTGGAGCTACGATGGAAGTGCAGACTAAGGAAAAATAGCCTGATAAGGCTTGGGTTCATAAGACCCCATAGAAAATTCCAATCTTCGATGTGGGAAGAGAAAAAGAAACATTTATGGAAGCCAAAAAAGAATTTTCTTATCCAAGCACATCCATAGCACCTGCACAACAGCATCACCAATAGTTATAGTCTCAAGAAGCTTCGATAGATAAAGTAAGTACACTGTCATCATTTTTACAGAGTTGTATGAAGCTCTTAAGGAATCAGAATGCTTTAAATGAGTTACATAAAGTTTTTTCTTCTTGTGAAACTCAACGAAGCTTTGGTATAGAAAAAACTGTTAATAGAGTTAGAAGAACTGGAAGATAAATGAGATTGCATGCTCAGATAGGAGAGTATGACATGATTGACATCATTTTAGACCTGGGATCAGAAGTAAATGTCTTAACTAAGCAGACATGGGAAAAAATGGGAAAACCTACCCTTGAATGGTCCCCTATACAGTTGAGGTTAGCCAATCAGTAGAAGATTGTGCCCCTAGGAATATTCCCTCGTGTCCTAGTAGATATTGATGGAGTCAGTACCTTAGCATATTTTGAAGTCATTGAGATAATTGATGATAGCAACCCCTATCCAGCCTTGCTAGGAATTGAATGGGCAATGGAGAATTCTACAGTAATCAACCTTAAGAACAAGAAGATGAATTTTGAAGGGAAAGTCTTGAGAGTCATAGTACCCTTGGACCCTTCTCAAGGAGAAAGGTACACAAAGCCAGTCAGAGATGAAGATCAGGATGTTTTGGATCATATCTACAACATCATAGCTAAAGAAGAAGACTATGTTAACCCTACTCCTGAAAGTATAATGGACTGGAAGTGTGACAGTTCTTGCATGACTGATTCAGACGAAGGATTAGAGAATTGGAAGAGTAGACTTTATGAGCTACATGGACATCGATGTGCAAGAATTACCAAGTCTATCAGATGGCTTGGTTCTCAAACAAGAGTCTTACCTATTTTTGATGGCTTGACAGACCCTGAAGATTTTATTTTGCAATTCTCAGAGCAGGCACCAAATTCATAGAAAATGGAGACTCTAGATTCAGTATTTAGAGCCATAGCTGCTAGATGGTGGAATGGTCATAAAAAGTACATTCATAGTTGGGAAACTTGTCGAAAGTCCCTTCGCCTGAGATTCATGGATCAACCTCAAGAGGTGCGAAGTAGGTTTAATGGTAAGACTAGCCCTCAGGAACATTTGGAGCAATGTTATGAAGCATGGAAGCATGTACCTCGTGAAAATGGGTACATAGGTTTGTGCACACTCTGGAACCTGTAGCAAAGAACTGGTATGCGGAGGTGGAGCTTCTCCATGGTATTGTAAGTTGGGAAAGTTTTGTCCTGACATTTTCTATTAATGAGGTTTTTCCTGCTTTGGATGCAGTTATCAAGTTGATCCATACTAAGGTGTTTGATGATAAAGAAATAGCAGAGTACCAACCTGATTGGAAGGAACAAGAGGCCAATGCAGTAGAATGCTATAACCTTGCAATTGACAAGGATGAAGACCCGCACAATATTAACATTCCTGAGTCAGAAGGACACTATGAAGTATATGGGCCAGCAGTCAAAGCACCTAAAGTGACTCAGCCCTTGAAGACAAGGATAGTAAACATTGGATCAGAAGAATAGCCCAAGTATGCTACCATTGGAGATTATTGGGATGAAGAAATTGTGAGCAAAGTGACCCAACTTCTCCATGAATATTAGGATTTATTTTCGATGAAGTTCTCAGAAATGAAAGGTATCCTTGGTGATATAGGAGTGATAAAAATCCCTTTGAAACCTGATGTGAAGCCTATGAAATAGCACCCTTATAGGTTGAACCCTAAGTATAAAGAAAAAGTCAGGATGGAGCTAGATAAGATGCTCGCTGTAGGAATCAGTGGGGCTGTCAAAGAAATTCTGTCGTGGTATAAGGATGTGTCGAAGGCCCCTATTATGCCGAAGCTAAAGTTGGTGGCTGTGCTGAAGAAGAAAGGTGTGTCAAAGCTTAAAATTTGATCGTTGAAAAAAACCAGATTCGGCGGTGCTGGTACGTTAAATGCATTAACTGCCTGTAATAATGAGATCTTGGGAAATCTAGCACCGTTTGGATAAGATCTCTATTAGATTTGGTGTCTTCAATGCAAAATTATGACATATTTCATTAATGGATTCTATAAGAAGACACCCACACTCGTGAAGTTCGCATTATGCATTTTCTTGAGTTTTACAATTGAGCCCATGATAGCTGATCGCAAGCTTCAGGAATTAGTGAGAGAAATTGAACAGGGGGGTTTGCAGAACCTTTTCAAGCACCCACCTATGTTTGCACCCCGCAAAGAAACTCCCCCAGCACCGACTCATCCAATGCAGACACGATCTACCAAGAAGAAGTTTAAGCTAGAAGTTCACTCTAAGCGAAACGAAGACAGACACAAGCAATTAGGGAAAACACTAGAGGATCCTGAAATGAATTCGTTTGGTTCAGCAGAGATCGCACCTAAAGGGGATGAGAACATTGCCTCACAGCATCCACCATATCTTTCGCCTATTCGACCAAGACTTCAGCTACCCCGGTAGACAAATAATTTCACATTACACACCCCTTCACTTCCACCGGGTGTGCAGTTGGTTGGAACCATGACAGAGAAAATAGACCAGCTTAAGTATGCAGACCATGATACAAATGATCTTGGGAAGTTTCCACAGTTCGCACCTGGAACATACTTACACTCCGTCAAATATCTGGAGACTGGAGCGACGTTACTGGAAGTGAAACAGTGGGCTGCTAGCTTGAAGAAAGCTGGCTTATTGATGATGCTAAATGTCCCCCACTTCGGTCGCAGCACACAGGTAACCATGGTAGTCAAGTAGTTATTGGCATTGGTGCATGATGGGAACCTATGGAAGACAAGAGAATTCCTATCAATGGAAAACTCATTCATAGGATCACAGGCCTACCAAAGGAAGGGCTTGATACAGGGATCGAATTTCCTTCAAAACACAAAGATACGAAGCTGGCACAAAGCATGAAGGACCGATTCGACCTAACAAAAGGGAAGCGAGGGTATCAAACCTCAACAATTCAGCACCAAAACATTCACTTCGCAGCTAAGCTCTTAGCCTGCAAATTGATGAGAAAATGTAGACCACATGAAGTATTTGCCCCTATTGTCAGTATTGCTGTGAATTGTGCCGAAGGTTACGTTTACAAATGGGTAGAATACATCGCCAAGGAATTACTCGAAGATGTCCGTGATGCACAGGATAAAGGTATACCCTTTCACTATTCATGGCTGATAGTTCTTATTGCACTGGTAGGATGGAAAGAACCTACCGAGGCACAGTTTGTTGAGGTGCCACTGAACATGCATGGCGCAGCAAGGTACGCATCTCTACGGGTGTCGTAGGTTAAAGCCTTACAGTAGATGACAAATTCTGTGTTCACCTTTTACTCAATGAGTATCTCATATGAGATTTTGAAGACCCCGTGACTCAGTAATGAGTTATTCTCTTAGTATGATGGAGTGGCCAACTTCAAGGCCGACATGCACAATGTCTTCATCCAGGCCCGTGTAGATAAGAAACATGCATGCTGGAAGTTTCCATACGTGGTGACCAAGGAAGACATCCTCGCAGTAGTTCAAAAATGGTTGGCTAAATGGTTGAAGGACGCAGGGACAAAACCCAACATTCCAGTCCCCCCAGTCACCAATGCAGGTGCAGGCCCTAGTCAGACACAGAAGAATGACCCACTCGAAGAAAGTGAAGAACAGATTGAGTCGTAGCAGAGTGAAGGGGACCAGGGTGGAGATGACGGAGATGAAGAAGAAGAAGAGGACTCGGTCAAAACAGTCTCATACCCTAATCGACCAGATAAGCGCAAGTCACAAGAAGCAGAGGAAGTGACCAAAACTCAGTCCCGAAAGAAAATGAAGGAATCAAAAGACAAGAATATCGATGAAGAGTCCACCCTGACAACTGAGGAGCTTGATCAGACTTTGAAAAAGTTCACAGAAGTTCTCACCAAGAAATGGTCAGAGTTTGCAACTACGCACCTTGATGCACTCACCGACGTAGCTCGGGGAATTTCAGAGCTGAAGGAGTTAGCAGAAAAATCAGCAATTGGTGCTGCAGCAAATAGTAACCCAGTAAGTGCGTAGCCAGACACAAGAAAATGGCCAGTTAGAGAAAATAGGGGACAAGTGTCAAGTGTAGCCCTCATAATAATTGACACAGTGTCTCGCTCGAAGATGAGCATGATAGTTGGAATAGATTACACCAAGATGTCCATGACGGAGTTGCATCTCTGCCAATTAGCAATCATGAAGGAGATCTAAGCATGGGACCACTACTTGCAGATACAATTGGAAAATACCATGAAGCGAAGTGAGACCCTCGCAACGTAGTTGGAGGAAGCAGAGCAGAGGAAGAGCGACGCAGAACACAAGCAGGTCACATTGGCACGAGTATTGGATGAGGTGTGTAAAAGTCTTCCTGACTTTGACATCCAGGCCGAGGAAGAGTCTGAGCAAAGAATCGCCAAGCTGAAAGATTACACACAGTAGTCTCACAGTGAAATAGAGAAGCTCAATGTAGAACATGAGGCTCAGATTGTGGAGCTTCAACTTCACATCATCGCGGAGAGCCCACCAGAAGTCAGGGAGTAGCGCTGAGGATATATTCAGGCCTTAGCAGCAAAGATCTCATATCTCGTGAGCAGCGTAGCAATATTGTTAGAGGAAAGCATTGGCACCTGCACAAAACTGCAGGAAAATCTAGAAGTAGAAAAGCTACAGGAAACCATCAAGCAGCGACAAACAGAGCTGGATGCAGTGAAAGAAGAAATTAAGACTCTGCCTCCTATGTAGAAGATGCTCAAGGTAAAGCAAAGTAATGAACTCTAGCAGGAAATTGAGTCACGTAGAACAAAAGCAACATTGTTGGAAAATTCTATGCAGCCCCTTGTCAACAAGGCCTTGGAGTTGAGTACTGCTATGGACAGCCAGCTCAAAGTTCTGAAGGAGTATGATGCATTTGTACAGGAAAAGGCCAGCGAAGCATCAGTAGCAGCATTGCAGGAGTTGGTGGAGAAGGAGAAAGCAGATGACAATATCATGCATGGCCTCAACAAGCAGTTCACTACCTTCACCAACAAGATTCTCCCACCAGACAAGCAGCAGAGTGTCCCGAGACGGGACACTGGTGAGTCTTAGGGGCCTATTGGGGCACGCACCTTAACGGTCCTTAATTTTGGTAACTCCGTGTTTTTTTTGGAAGCTTGTAAGCAGAGTTGTGACTCAAAATAGTCTTAGGGGTGTCAGGGTTGAGTCAAATCCCTCTTTTTTGTAATTGTCCATAAATTTCGGGTCTAAGCCCATGATTTTGTAATAGTGCACTTGTATAAATAGGCAGTCATGTAAAGATTTCAAGGGTATCTATTGACACGAGGATCATATGATGCGAAGAAGTTAGATCTATTTTCGAGTTTTAAGGCCAAGTCCTAGCTGTGTGCGTGGATGACCTCTGTAGCTGTGTGCGTAGAGGGTTTTTGTAAGGAAAGGAACTGCAGCTAAGTGCGCGGCTTAGAGTTTGTAATAAAGGAACTTCAGCTAATTGCACAGTTAGGCTTGAAGGAAGGATCTGCAGCTGAGTGCGTAGATCAGAACTATTGTTTTGTAAATAGTTGAATAAAAGTAGTTCTATGGACGTAGCCCCTACCTTGGGGGTGAACCACGTTAAATATTGTGTTGTGCTATTTTTGTGCTATGATGTTTTTATGCTTTGATAAGTAGGTGAATGCTAAATTAAGATAACTGTTAAATAATAACTTCACTGTGAATTCCCAATTAAGGGTTAAGAAAGTAACGTTATTTATCTAAACTGTGAAGCTAACTAAGTGAATGCCAAAGCTCTGTTTTGTATAAATATTTGTTGCTAAGGATAAAGGTACAGTAATATCCCTCTTCTACTTGTAGAAACCTGATTCTGCGGCACCCCATAGCTGTTTCAGGTGAGACTGCAACCTGTTTGCAAGTTGTTGCTAAAAGGGCCAACACTGTGGGTCTTTTTGTTGGTGCGAAGTTAAAGTATAAACCCCAGGTCTACCCTATATCCCAATAGGATTCACCCAAACCATAGAAATAGGACAATAGGATATATATTTAGCTGTAGAATACTCCACTAACAAGATACACGTACAACATTGTAGATTCAAAACAAAATTCTGCATGCACTACTTGTTGAGAAAACACTTGTAGAGGTGTTCACTGGAAATAAGCCAGATATATATCACCTTCGAATATTTGGATGTCATGTATACTTTCACATTCCAAAAGAAAAGAGAAATAAAATGGAACCTTCAGAAAACAAGGGAACTTTTGTGGGATAGTGATACCTCCAAAACATTCAGAATATATGTCCCCGGTGAGTGACATATTGAGGTTAGTCGGGATGTGACTTTCTATGAGGAAGTTACTTTCAATAAATTGAAAGAGATTGAATGTGATATTCAGGATCATGAGTCTCCTATATCATAATACATTAATGATAATTCTTCCCCTTCTGATGTTCACAGGGAGAATCCAGTAGATCATTCATAGGTACCTGCCATTGATGAACCAGTTGAGTTGGTTAATGAACCGCCTGCAAAGACAAAGTAATATTGGTGTCGACATTTACTAAAGGATGTTGAAAATCATGGATAATAAATATGCTCTACCAGAGAATAAAATAAACCTAATAGATATTCATGATATGTTGCATTGATAAGTGACATCAGTGATTGAGAGCATTCATCATATGAAGAAGATGGAGAGCAGCAAGTGTGGAAAGATGCTATGACATAAGAGTATCTGTTATAGCTGATTTTACCACTCCACGTGAATCACACTTTGTATGGCCTTCCCCTATTCCTTTGCAGACTCCTTAGACCCCATGGACCATTTTTTGTCCTTTGATGTTTCCTAGACCATCCCTAAAAACATGTGAAAAATGATACATGTGACTTTTAAACCCTTAATCACGTATATACACGGGTTTGACTCCTAAAACCACGTACATCGGGATGTGTACAAAATACAAATCCTTTTGGAGTTTTCCTTGACATGGATCTGACTCACTTGACTCATGGCCTTCCCTATGACTTGAGATTTCTTGGATTTGACCTTTCATTACCCCTTTGAAAAGCTATATAAGGAACTCTATGGTACATTGAAGGGATATGAGAGAATTGAGAGCAAAGAAACTATAGTCCATTGTTGCTAGAACTTATGCTTGAGTCTGCATCCCTTTGTCCCTTGGAGCAATTTTGTGTTCTTCCCAAGCTTGCCTTTTGCTTGTGAGCTTGCTATCTAGAGATGGAGGATTGAGGTGGTGGAGGCCCAAGTGGGGGATTTAGTTTCTGCGATTCGCAGACGTGTCTATAGAGGTTGTATCTATTGTAATCTTTGATTTATATTAATAGAAATATCTTTTCCTATCCAATAATGTGTGTTTGAATGAATATTTTATCCATGGGATGATTTCAAATGCTTATACATTGTTGATTATATATGCTAGAATAGATATAACACCATGATATATAGTATGCTTGTATTGTTTACTTGTTGTTGAGGAAGTAATTTATCAATTCAAGCTGAAGTTGGAAAGCTCAACGAGGATCTACTTCAACCGTCCGAAATAAGGTACGAGGTCTGATCCTTTAGTGTTAGACATTTATTTTCTATTGCATATTGGAAAGGATTCATTTAAGGAGTCAAGCTGTCTGTTGTGGTACCCCAAGCCATAGGAATTTCTCTCCATAACAGAATTGGCGACTCCACTGGGGAGTTCCTAGTAGTTGTCCTTTGGGGGTTTTCTATCGGCATTCAATGACTTTGAATTGCTCTTTCTCTCTTGTTTCTGTGTCGGGACTGGGGGCATGTTTTCCTGGTAGTGTCTGATTGGTGTGAATTTTGTCTCAACTTGTTTGTTTTCCTTGATTTTTATGCACCTTTCTTCCTGTACGTGAGTTTTTAACTCACAGTCGCGTATACACGCGGGTTTACTGTGAACAGTTGCGTATGCCCTTAGTTTTTCCTTTAGTGGAAGTTAAATGGTTGTTGGGTGAATTTTGATGATTGTTGAGTCTCCTTTGAAACTGCCTAAGTCTGTTTATACCTCTATGTCCGACTAGAGACATTTTGTTTTTAGGGTAATTTTTTTTTAAGAAGGTTCTTGTCATGGAATTTTTGATTTTTTGTTTGGGATTAGTGCATTAGCTTTCTTTTACCTTAGTGCTTTGATTGAGTGTTGTTTGAGTGTGCTTGTAGAGTCTGGGGGTTGTAGAATCATTCTTTTGCTTTTTGTATCTCATTTTATTTCCAAAAATCCAAAAATATTTGCTTATCATCATGCATTGCATTTTACATTTTGCATTGTACTTGCACTAGATTTGCTTTGGAGTATTAGTTAGGATTTCATATAGGAAAACTTGCATTTATCATTTGAAGAAAAATTGTGCATTTCACGTAGTAGCATACCCTATTTTTATGGACTCAATGCATTTGCATTGATTGTTAGGTGTGCATTTTACTTCATGTTGTGTCATAACACCATTAGTTGCACGACCATATCCCTCTTTTGAGTAATAAAGACAATTAAAATCAATGCTTAATTAAAATGAACTACACTCTTTTCTTTTATAGGGTGCACCAACAATATTAGGTTTTAGGGTCTTGGAATAGATCATTGTGAGTAAATTCTCCAAGACCACTAAACAATAACATGTATGTGTTTATCCCGGTGAGTGTGTGAAACCCTTGGTATAACCAGTGTTTCTCAAGATCCTCCTCTCAAAAGGGAGTTAAGCACGAGGCAGTGTGAGCGGTTATCGATTGGGATGACCCTTAGTCATAACTGAGTAGCACCGGAGATATTTCCAGGATTGTATTCATATTTGGGGGCTCTTTCAAGAGTTTCAAGCTTTGCTACCCTGCCCATACGGTCAATCCCTCCTGCGACTGTCCGCTTAAGCATTGATTATATTAAGGTGACCTTAGTGGCCTTACCTAGGATATCAAGGGGGTACTTTGCAGGGGTTATTCTGTGGGTGTCCCGGCCAGGTTGGGGTCAGACAGCACAGTCTCTTTACATGTTGAAGCTGAGGGACACAATAATTGGTTACGTACCTCCACTTGTTGTGTATGGGAGTCTCAAGCCTCTCCTAGGTGAGACATAATTGATTCATTCGGGAGCTCACTTATCCTGCCCTTGATTGCTTACATTTGGATTTAGATTTTATTGGTGATTTCTTTGTGCACAATAGCTTGCCTAGGGTTTGTGTAAATAAAGAGTATTTCCTATTTTTTGAGTCATTGTGGATTCAGGTGCATCTCCTCGCCATTCTCGTTGTTTAGAAGGACTTTCTCCTTCTACATCTCCTCCTCCTTTGGGAGAGAGACCTAGATAGTCTAGGCAGACTACTTCACACATTGAGTCACACACCATGGGAGACCATATAGAAGGTATTCCTGAACCACCTTCTCCCATTGAGGTGGAAGATGGAGAGTTCACTCCTACCTACGATCCTTCACCCAACTTGGCTGAGTTAGGTCCCATGATTTTTGAGATAGGAACCTTTCATGATAGACCTACTCACTCTAGGGTCGATTCCCCATTGACGCATTACCGGTATGGAATGCCGGAGGATGTTGAGACTCATTTTGAACCCACGAACACTAGTTATGGTAGTTATGGTATGTCTAGTTTTCCCACACATGATTTGGCATTTCATGTCAAATCTGAGTTCGATCCTAACACTATGCTTGGGGGCACTCTCATTCCTTACCATGCGAAGAGGTTTGGGAGCACTAGTCACATTGCACCTTCCATCTCAGCGGTGGAAGCTACATCACATGTTCCTCCTAGGTCTAGGGTTAGTGATCCTATTAAAATACCAGATCTGAGACGAGTGACTATAGGGAATAACATGTATATAATTACTTAGGTCCCTCAGTCCTCTATCCCTAGTTCTTCGAATGTTCACCCTCCACCTCATTCATGTGGTCCTTCGAGTCGGAACATGGCTACGAGTCAGTTCCATACTGCGGTTACTAGACCAATTGTGTCTCAGGTTTACATACCGCCCGTTGCTTTAGGAGGTTATGTTCATGCTTATAGAGGTCATATTACTACTTCCAGAGCATATATCCCTACTTCTGGTATGTATATTCCTACTTCCGAAGCATATCTTCCTACCTACGGAGTGTCTCATGGGACATCACATGCGATGACTTATGGACCCTATTATGGGATGTAGTATGGATAGGGTTTTTCACCTTATTGGGGTGGGTATCAACAACCTGCTTACTCTCCAAATTATATCTTTGTAGCTCCTACTAGTCAAGGTCCACCACACTATGGTGCTTCCATGCCACTCTATACGGGTCAAATGGGAGGAGGGAACCATGGTGGTAATCAAACCTATGTGAATTAGAACTATCAGGGAGCAGTCCATTGACCTCATCATCCTAGGATCCCTTTCCTCATGACACTGAATATTCCTGACTTGTCAAGATTGACGAACGATCGTGTAGCCCATGACCTGGCTTGGCCGGCTATCCCTACTAAGCTTCCCTTGGACATACCTAAGTTTGAGGGAAAATCAGGAGAGGATCTGAGCGAACACATTACTAATTTTCACCTATGGTGCTCTTTGAATTCCTTACATCAGGATTCCATCCATTTGAGACTATTTCAACACACCCTTATAGAGCCTGCCACGAAATGGTATATAGAGCTACCTAAGGGAGCTTTCGCTTTGTTCAATGACCTAGCGATGAATTTTCTTAACCACTTCCAGATACCAATGCGTTATGACATTGGTACTGAACTCTTGTCGACATTTTGGTAGGATAAATCCACACATATCTCGGATCATATCCAAGAGTGGCGTAGACGGAAGAGGTTAATTAAAACCTTTATACCACCAAAATTCCTCCTCGAGTGGTTCCTTAAGTCGTTATTGCCATATATAGTGAAGGATGTTTCTACATCTGGAATGCAAAATGAGCAACAGGCGATTTTTAGGGTGCAGGAACTGGACTTGATTTATGCTCAGTCTGGTTTGTTATATGAGATTATTCCCAATGCTTCGCATTCTAGTTTCGACCCCAAAGTCAAACCTTGACCACATGCTGATGGCATTGTGGGTTGTGCGAGTGAGAAACTTGTGGATTAGGTTTCAAAACAAGTTATTCAATTGTCAATCAACCAATCTGCCTCGGAGCAAGCTACAGCGTCATCTCAACCCGCCCAAATGGTGAGTGTACTTTCAGTGCAATCATCGGACCAGAAGGGTAACCAGTAGCCCGGATGGAATAGAAAGAAGGGTAAGAATAATTGTAAGGGTGGGAATAAGAATGAGAATGCTAATTAATAATGGAAAGAATGCCCATGATGCTGGGGGGGACAAGCAAGCTAAACGTAAGGTTAAGTTCCCTTACAAGTTATGTAAGGACGATCACCTCACTTACTTGTACATCGTATCGATGAAGCCTCGAGATTCTTGGCACAGGGCCCAGCTATGCTAACTAACCCTTTACCTCATAATCAAAATATGAACTCGAGGACCCATGATCAGTCTGGTGGTGATCAAGATCTGCTAGAGGGTAGTGGTCATGGTTGCATTAACATGGTACATGCTGCGAATGTTGTGACCCATGCAAAGGACTATGGTTCGTCACAACCTAGCCCAGGAAAGGAACCTGATCCACCAAGGTCTCCTTTGGATATTGAGAAACCTGTGGATAAACCTTAAGCTGCACCTCGCATTCCTAAGGGAGTCCTTAAGCATTTGGGGCACAATCCTAATGCCCAAGCCACCCAACACTATTCAATTGTCGAGGATTTGGGCCACACTCCTTGTGCGATGTCTGCATTGGAAGTGCTTCAGAGTTGTCCTTCGCAAAGGAAGGCATTGCTTTCTACCCTTGGTGTGAATGATGATGATTCTTCCTCTGTGATTAAATTTGAAACTGCAGGACTTCAACCTCGCTTGCCTTACTATGTGTCTCTTTTGATTCACATAGAATGTCTTAATATGACCGTCAAGCGCACTATGATTGACGAAGGCGCTACCGCTTCTATGATGTCTGTATCATGTTGGAAGGGTTTAGGTTCCCCTGAGCTATCTAAATTGGTGACCATGTTAACTGCATTCGATGGGAGATCGTTTAGGCTGCACGGCATCCTCCCTTCCCTTAAAGTTCATTTGGGAGGGAATACCATTGCGATAGAGGTCAAGGTGGTTGATGCACCCCTTGAATACAATCTCTTGCTGGGTAGGAATTGGATGTACAGTATGTAAGCCATTGCTTCTTCCCTATTTCGCATTGTATGCTTTCCATTTAATGGAAAGATAGTCATAATTGATCAAATGACATTCAAGAATCCGTCTATTACCGCATCTTCGGGAGCTTCAATCCCAATCATTGAACACTCTCAGCCAGCAACTACGAGTGTGGGTGTAGGCATGTATCCATCCCTCATGGGAAGCTTTAGTTGTCCTGCATCAGTCCTTATGATAGGGTCTAGTTCTAGTGAGGCTTCGACATCTATGAGATCAGTTTCTTTTCACATGATTCATATGGAATATCCTTGGATTCCTCCTACACTGAGTAGTCCGAGTGAGCCCATCGTGACGGATGTGCCATTGCCTGCAACTATGATGGCTTATCAAGCTAATCTTAAGTGTGTTGCAGAGCCTAGTCCTTCCTCTTCGCAGATGGAGGAGGAGGACCCTTATGTTCTATCGACATGGGCAGTGCAGTATTCTCATGCGCATGACTTCCTTGATATGGTTTTCCCTTTAGATGAAGCAATTATTGAGGCTATGTCGGGAGTTGAGCCACCATGGGAGGAACTGCATCATAGATCTTACTTTCTTCCTGAGTTTGACCGCTTGGAGCGTGAGGAATTTAGGGCGGTTCTTAGTGAGAGAGTTGGTAGTCCTATGGTTCCATTAAGCTCTCCTGGTCCGATGGCTGATGGAAACATGGAGAACATATCTTCAACTATTCCTATCAATATCTCTCATGAACCTGGAAAGATAGAGAACGTCTATATTGGGGCGGAATGTTCCCATGCTAAGATTCTAGAATACACCGAGTTGTTCAAAGAATTCTGTGATATATTTGCTTGGTCTTATGATGAAATTCCAGGAATCGACCCTCGGATTGTCAAACATAAGATTAAGACTTATCCCAATGCTAAGCCTATTCGACAATGTTTACATGTAGTGAATCCTAGGAAAGCACCCGCGATTAAGGAAAAGATAGAAAAGCTATTAAAAACTGGTTTTATATATCCCGTTCCCTTGACGGAGTGGGTTTCAAACCCTATTCCAGTGGATAAGAAGCAGGGAGCGATCCGCATATATACTAATTTCAGTGATTTAAATCATGCCTGTCCTAAGGACAATTTCCCCACACCATTTATTGATCAAATTTTGGATGAGTGTGTGGGTAGCGAGGTTTTTTCCTTTATGGACAGCTTTTCTGGATATAATTAGATACAAATTAAACCTAAGGACCAACATAAGACTGCATTTATTTGTCCTTGGGGAACTTTTACATATCGAAAAATGCCTTTTGGCCTTAAAAACGTGGAGCTACATTTCAGCGGGCAATGACCTTGATCTTCCATGATCTCAAGTCGATTATTGAAATATTTTTGGATGACCTTGCTGCTCATTCTCGTATGACAATGCATCATCCCTATCACTTGAGATTGGTATTCAAAATATGCCGGCATTATTTGGTTAGGTTAAATCCTCATAAGTGCATCTTTTGTGTGAAGTCAGGTTGGTTGTTAGGATTCATCATTTCTAAAGAGGGTATAAGAGTTGAACCTTTGAAGGTTGAAGCAATACTTCAGTTGTCTCCCCTAAAGAATATTCATCATCTTCAATGTTTGCAAGGCATGGCAAATTTCTTACGAAGATTTGTTGTCAATTTTTTCAATTTGACTAGAGGCTTCATGCATCTTTTGAAGAAGGACACCACCTTTTTTTGGGATGAGCGAGCCCAAGAGTCCTCTGATGCACTCAAGTGAGCCCTAGCATCGGCCCCGGTGATTAGTCCCCTAGACTATAGCCACAATTTTCAACTTTATGTGGCCGCATCCATAGAGACGATTGGTATGGTTTTGGTTCAAGAGGATGAGGAGCTCCAAGAGCATGTCATATACTATCTGAGCCAAAACCTTATTGACGCAGAGTCATTATTCTCATGTCGAGAAGCTTGCTTTAGCTACTGTACATGCAGTTCAATGGTTGAGACATTATATTCTCCTTTTCTAGACCTTGGTTGTAGCCCATGTCAATCCGTTTCAATTAGTCCTCACTTGAAGGATGATTGGGGGAAAATAAAATAAATGGATTGTCATTCTGTAGGAATTCAATCTCGAATTTGTTTCGGAAAAATCGAAGAAGCCTTTAATTTTTGCAAAACTTATATCAGATTTCCCAAGCGAGGCTGAGGAGTTGGTTTGTGAAGATACGTTTGTCGATGAAGACATCTTATTAATCTCAAATTTAGACCCATGGTATGGGGATATCATAATATATTTACAAACATTGAAGGTCCCTAAGAACTACCTCATAGTGGATAACACTTTATACCGCCATGGGGTAGATTCCATTTTACATCATTGTTTGACTCATGAAGAGGCTAAGGTAGTGCTGAATGATTGCCATGGAGGGGCGTGTGGTGGTCATTTATCTGGGCTTTCTACAACCCAAAAAATCTTAAGAGTGGGTTATTTCTGGCTATCAATCTTTAAGGATTGTGTTGATTCGGTCAAGAGGTGCCACCCTTTCCAAGTGTTCACATGTAATATGTGCTCGAAACCTGCCCTGTTACATCCCATTATCACCACCGGTCCCTTCACTAAGTGGGGGCTTGATTTTATGGATTGCAACCCAGCTTCGGCTGGGGGGCATCATCATATCATAGTGGCTATTGATTACTTCACGAAATGGGCTGAGGCTATGCCTACAGTTAAATCCAATGGTGAGATAGCCACCTACTTCATATTCAACCATATTATTACTCGGTTTAGAATTCCGAAAGAGCTTGTCACTGACCATGGATCGCACTTTCAAAACCATATGATGGAAGAGTTGGCATCAAATTTAGGGTACAAGCAAGAGCATTCCTCCTCTTACTAACCTCAAGTGAATGGACAAGTAGAAGTAGTGAATAAATCACTCAAATCCATTCTCCAATGAACCATCGCACAAAGCAAGAATAATCGGCACATCATGTTATATCCTGATTTGTGGGCGTATAGAACCACTGTTAAGACTGCCACGGGTTTTTCTCCATATCAAATTGTGCATGGAGAGGAGTTGATATTGCCGGTTGAATGTGAGATTCCTTCTTTGAAGCTAGTTGTATAACTCTTACTAGACACTTCACTATTGGAGGAGCATTTGGTCCACCTTGAGCAACTTGATGAGCAGCGTCGGGATGCCTTGGAGGCTCTAGATGTAAATAAACATCGTGTAAAGGTCCAGTATGATAAGTCTATCCATTCAAGGAGGTTTAGTGAGGGAGAATTGGTCCTTTTGTGGGATCAACCAAAAGAACCCTTGGGGGTAGGAAAATTTAATCCCATGTGGTGGGGTCCTTACGTGGTCAAACGTGTGTTAGAGAAGGGTGCTTATGAGCTAGTGGATTATGAGGGAATGGTCTTGGCAGAGCCTAGAAATGGGCACTATCTCAAGAAGTAATATGCATGATTTTCAGCCAAGGCTAGTTATTGTATATTATTGTACAATTTTTCATAGTTAGGTCTTTTTTGTATCGTGATCGGGTTTGTGATTAGTTTCTGTTTCTTTTTGGTAGATGTCAATGGAATCTTCCACCTACATAGGATTCACGGATGGTGTGAGCTGTCACACTCAAAACTCAGCCTCTGCTGCATGGGTGATTTATACTCCTATGGGTCAGGTACTGTCTTCAGGAGGCATATGTCTGCGGCCATCTTCCAACAATGTTGCTAAATATAGTTCCGTTATTGAGCTTCTACGGGATGCCATTTTACAAGGCGTTCTCTCCCTTGAGGTACGTCTTGATTTGGAGTTAGTAGTGTCACAGCTTAATAGTTTGTACCATGTTAGAGATCCGACATTATTAAGAATATTCTTACGTGTGAGATTATTAGAATGGCAATTTGACAATATAACATACATACACATTCCAAGAATTAATAATCAAGTTACCGATTCATATGCTAACTACGTGTTAGATTGGAATTTGTTTCATATACAATAAATTCATTACAAACACAATTTTTACACATGTAAATAAATAAACTGATCACCATAAAACTTTTTATATAACATACAAAATGTGGTAATACATAGTGTCATGATACAAAAATGGGGCTCTCGAGCCACCAACATATAATACACGGTAGTACAAAATGTATAGACTCCCAGGTATCTAATCCTGTGGAGGAGGAGGAGGGTTGTGATCATGGAAGGTCACTATGGCTCTAGCTAGCCGTCGAAATAAATGCACCCATGCTCATGGTACACCCACCACCTGATGCTGCATAGCCTCAGGAAAGTCCTCGACTTGCACCCTGGGAACCATGTGTGTCAACCTCACAAAATTAGTATGAATTCTCTGGAGCTTTCGCTCCGCATCCACACCCACAATATCATCTCCTCTTCCCCTCCGTCTATGACGAGGGAAGCCTTCCAGCCACCGTGGTCCCACATCTACACACAAATGGTAGATGTCACTATGTATTGTCACGTAAAAATATGTCTTTTGATTCCATATAATCAGAAAACAAAAAAAAATTAAATAACTCAAACATTTAAAAAGAGGGTCGAGATTCATTACCTATATCACCATATGTCGATCCTGGTGGTAGCGGCATGTCTGGGTCCCCCCAAAATTCTATCCCCACATACGGGTAGTCATCAATGGAAACTATCTGTCGCCACCACCATGGAAAGAAATCAACTGGATAGGGGTTGGCCACCCTGCCTCCCCCCAGTCTGCGCATAGCATCTGCCCAATGTCGTTAGCCCGGATCTCAAACCCCGTGAAGAGGAACGTCAACTCTGGGGCTCAATCCTGGAACATTCTCAAAGAAAAACGTGCTCAGTATACTACTGAACCCGAAGTTCTGCACTCTTCCTGCCTTACACTCACTGAGCTGATGTTTCATGTTGCTCAGTAGTGTAGTATTCCAGTCATAAATAGTGGGTCTCATGCACTCCACTACATAGAACATCAGAGGCCGTGAGGCCTGGTGGAGTGATGCCAAGCCTGCTATCTTTCCCAATGTCAATAGTATGGCTTTTAGGCCCAGCACCTATATAGCGTTGGTAGGGACCTGACTCCTCACCTTCTCTGTGTCTGGATAGTAGTACACCATAATGTACTCATCGATAGTCAGGCCACCTCCTGACACACCATGATAACGAAGGTTCACCACTTCCCCCCGTTGGGAAAGCCCTGTAATGAAGTATATGTCCTCCACCTCTATAGTGAGGGACATCCCATCTATCTGGAAGGACTTAGAGTCTGGATCATAGTAATCCACCAACATCTGCAGTAGTCTTGGTTTGGCCCTCAAACCACTAAGACACCAAAACTTATAGAGTCCACATGAATGTAGAGCTTGTTGAGCCATTAGATCGGCCCTTACTGCCTCCTCTACCTCACCATGTTCACGCTCTCTCCACTCTAGGACCATCCTGCACAAAAAATTGCAATTTTTCCCATTAGATTGCTTAAAAAAACTTATGCACGGCCTCATACGTGACTGTTTTCCAAACAACCATGTATGAATGTGGGTTTGAGGGCATTTTTCGCGTATAGCCAGCCCTATACGCGGAAAAACCCTCGATTTCCTCGTGGGCCACAACGCCCTTTTTAGTTTGTCCTAGAAAACTCAAATGACCATGGAATTTGATAAAAATTGCATTGAAATGGAAGAGAAGAGCATGGGTAAATACCTGGAAGAAACAGTAGTGGATTCCACCAGCTGGATCTCCTGGAATTCGCTGTTGAAAATCCGAGCTTAAATGTGTAAAAATTTCAAATGTTTTATAATATTTTGAATTGTTTACTATTTAGAGAAATTTTTTGAATTTTTGAAATTTTTTACCCCCTTTCCTATAGTTTTGACAATTTCTAATCATTTTGGACCATTTTTAACCTAACTCAGGGTGTAGGAGGCCTTTTTTAGTGCCGTTTCAGCCATTGGATTGACCCGTTCGTGCCAATCTCAAGTATCATGTCTTAGCTGGCATATAGGTTAGGTTTTATCACCGTTTTCATTTTGCATGACCTTATGATGATTTCATTATGAACTTATGTACGAACCCACTCTATTATGTCACGGAACCTTTTTGCTATTTTAGAAGTGGCATGATATGAGTGGTAGAGCTTCACCTTACATGGTTACCCTAGTTAGCGCCTTTCTTTCATTTGGTGCCCATGATGACGTTTTCACCTTTAGGGTGTTGGAGTCCATTGTATAGTACTGCCATGACATTTCGCAAGAGCCTCATACTCCTCTTGATCTTTTGCTGGCCTATTTCCCTCAGGACTCCCTCATGTCAAGTTGTGAATGCATTATCATGAGCTTTGCCTTCCTTATTGAGCTTTATGCCGGCTTCCCTGACATTGCGTTTCAGCCATATAGCCCGAGCTTGTCTCATGTCTAGCCATATAGAGCCATTTGTTATATCCTTTGCAGCTTGATTCCCTTTTTACCGAGAGGGTATTTTCCCCTGAGTGTCGATATCCTACACATGTATCCTTGCATTGAGTATAGGTATGTTCCACTGCTTGGAACTAGTTTGTTTTCCCTTATGACACTCGTCTCCTCCTAGTCTATAACTATAAAGCCATTTTATTCATTTTCAAGCTTTTTAAATATTTGAAAAAGTCCAAAAAAATCAAAAAACCAAAAATCCAGACAAGGAAAGATGTTATCTTTGGCAGCTGTTGAGTCGTGTCACCTTAATGCCCTCCTTCCAGCAGATTTCATCCCATCGGCTTCAGATCATTTATTCTGGGATAGGAATCTAGAGTCAGTTTGAGTGCCTTGAGACTTGCAGTCATCAGTGATAGGTTCTCTTGCCATCAATAGTCTTTGGGAATACATCAATGTCCCTTGATCGATGGATCCTCTCAAGTGTTTGACCTCAACACATTTATTCACACTTGTTAGTTTGCACTCTAGTACCTTGATTCCCATTTTCATTATCGGTGGGTGATATCGCATCTATTAACGGTATACATCAATGACCGGTAATCAGACGATGGACTACTATGTTCGACCTCGACACCTCTATTCACATAGTAGGACATGTACTCGTAGCGGTTTGTGTAGAAGACCTTCGAGACTGGTGGCATCTCTTATATGCTACCTCCTTGATCATGCCAGTGTTCATGAGATTTCAGCTCTCATGCCTTGATTCCAGTATATGTTAGACATTTCCAGCCACTATGGAGATCTTGATCTATTATATATCTTCATCCATTATGGAGATCATGGTCCTTTGTATATCTTCATCATGGAGATTCTGATCTATGTAAATTGTACGTGGCAATGACCACTTTTGTGATATCTTGTATCGTGCCTATTCATGGCCATTGTACTCTTATGTATCTGGGGATGCTATATGTATTTGCAGTTATGTGCAGAGTTGTGTCATTATACTATGCTGATTGGGTGGCTAGTCTTCCATTTGGGATTCTTCATCACTCCACTTCTGGGATGGACTTATAATGTATTTCGGCCATCGTATGACCCCTCTGACCTCACACATTAGGGGGCATCTATTATAGCTGATTTTACCACTCCAGGTGAATCACACTTTGTATGGCCTTCCCCTATCTCTCTATAGACTCCTTAGACCCCATGGCCCATTTTTTTTCCTTTGATGTTTCCTAGACCATCCCTAAAAACATGTGAAAAATGATACACGTGACTTTTAAACCCTTAATCGCGTATATACGGGGGTTTGACTCCTAAAACTATGTACATTGGGATGTGTACAAAATCCAAATCCTTTTGGAGTTTTCCTTGACATGGATCCGAGTCACTTGACTCCTAGCCTTCCCTATGCCTTGAGATTGCTCGGATTCGACCTTTCATTACCCCTTTGAAAATCTATATAAGGAACTCTATGGTACATTGAATGCATATGAGAGAATTGAGAGCAAAGAAATTATATTTCATTGTTGCCAGAACTTATGCTTGAGTCTGCATCCCTTTGTCCCTTGGAGCACTTTTGTGTTCTTCCCAAGCTTTCCTTTTGCTTGTGAGCTTGCTATCGAGAGATAGAGGATTGAGGTGGTGGAGGCCCAAGTGGGGGATTCAGTTTCTCTAATTCGCAGACGTGCCGACAAAGGTTGTATCTATTGTAATCTCTGATTTATATTAATAGAAATATATTTTCCTGTCCAATAATGTGTGTTTGAATGAATATTTTATCCATGAGATGATTTCAAATGCTTATACATTGTTGATTATATATGCTAGAATAGATCTAACACCATGATATATAGTATGCTTGTATTGTTTACTTGTTATTGAGGAAGTAATTTATTAATTCAAGCTGAAGTTGGAAAGCTCAATGGGGATCTACTTCAACCATCCGTAATAAGGTATGAGGTCTGATCCTTTAGTGTTATACATTTATTTTCTATTGCATATTGGAAAGGATTGATTTCTAGAGTCAAGCTGTCTGTTGTGGTACTCCAAGCCATAGGAATCTCTCTCCGTAACAGTATCAGATGATAGTAAAGAATGTTGTTTGGGAAATTGTTCCCAGACATGAGAAGAAGTCATTTGTTACTTATATATAGATATACAATATAAAGCATGTTGCTAATGGCAGTGTGTACAAATACAACACCATATTTTTTTCCCTAGGTTTCTCTTAGAAAGAGGGAATTAATTATGAGGAGACATTTTCTCATGTGGCCAGATATACCACCATTATATCCTTCCTCAATTATGAAGTTGAGGAAGAGATTTACATTAAGAATTCTGAGGGATTTGAAATTCATGGGAAGGAGTCCCATATGTGCAAGGTGAAGAAGTCCCTGTATGGGTTAAATCAAGATCTCCAAACCTGGTATGCTATAATAGATAGCTACCTTCAGAAACTAGGTTTCTCAAATAGTGGAGCAGATTCAAACTTGTACTTTAAATTAGTGGAGAACTAATCATTGATCCTGGTTTAGTATGTTCATGATCTATTCGTCATTGGACAGTAAATATTGATTACTGAGTGTAAGAGGGATATTACCTCAGATTTAGGTCTAATGTGCTACTTTCTAGGCCTTGAGATATGGAAGAGAAATGATGAGATATTTATGTCTCAAGGGAACTACATTGTAGACATCTCACATAGATTTGGCATGGTGGATTGTAAATCCATGAGTACTCCAATGGTTTCCAAATTGATTAAACTTCACGAGAATGAGAATGAATTGGATCCACTAGATCCCACTCTTTGCAAATAGTTGATTGGATCAGTGATGTACCTAATACACTCGATGATAGATATTTTCTATGCATTTATCATTTTGATTTAGTTCATGGAAGATCCTAAAAAGAGACACTCGATTCCAGAAAAGCATGTTTTGAGGTACCTATGTGGTATGATTACTTATGGACTCATTTATTCCTCTAATGGAGGAGTGTTACTACTTGCATATACTGACTCTGGTTCGGGTGGAAAAATTGTATACCGGAAAATCACTTATGTATATTGTTTTAGCTTGGGTTTCTAGTATGATTTCTTGGTCTTGTAAAAATCAGGGCTTAGTTTCCTAGAGTACCACATAAGTTGAGTACATTGCTGCTAGTACTGCTTGAAATGAAGAAGTGTGGCTAAGAAAGTTACTGGGAGGATTGTTTAGTGAGAATATTGAACCTACAATGATTAGGTGTGACAACCAAAGTTGTATAGATCTTTGCAAAAAATCCATTGTTTCATTACAAGTCAAAACACATAGAAATGAAGCATCACTTAATTTGAGACATGGTCCAAAAAGGTATTGTAAAGCTTTAGAGCATAGGTATTGATGAGAATATTGGATATGTGTTGACAAAGCCTCTATCTATGATGAAGTTAAAACACCTCCAAGATAAGCTTGGTATGGTAGAGATTGTCTCCCTTGTTGAGAGGGAGTGTTAATTGTACAACATCAAGATTCTTTCTCCATGATACTTGTGTTGTATCAAGTCATGAACTTGTGTTTTATCAAGTTCAGAAATTTGTGTTGTATCAAGTTAAGTGACTTGTGTTGTATCAAGTTAGGAACTTATGTTGTATTACATTAAGGAAACTAATGTTGTACCAATTTAGGATATTGTGTTGTATCAAGTCCTATTCATGAAAGATGCTTATACTATGATCTAGTGGTGTATCAATATTGAAATATTGTGTTGTATCAAGATTGGATTCTTGTGTTGTATCAAGACTGATCTTGTGTTGTACCAAGATCGGAATCTTGTGTTGTATCAATATTGGAGTCTTGTGTTGTATCAAGACTGGTCTTCTGTTGTATGAAGACTATAGACTTGTGTTGTATCAAATTCTAGAGTTGTGTTGTATCAAGTCATACAAATATACTATGTGACGTATTACTAGTCATAGTCACTAGGTGCTATAATTCTCCTTTAGGGATTAGCCACCCCTAGAGTGAATTACTTTAGCATATGACTATATGACCTAGGATAATAGATATTATCGTCAGTATGGAACAATTATTTTGAGTATACTATTATAAGATGAATAATTAATTAATACACATATGGACCATGCAGTATTTAATTAATGGTAATTAGATAAAGCATAGATAAAAGAGAAGGAAATCAAATTGCACATGGATGCCTCAAGTGAACACAAATTATGAAGGCCTTATTTAATCCTAAGTTGTAAATAAATAATGTTGAAGTTAAAGAAGGAATATCTCCTTAATTCATGCAAAGTGTTTGTGCATGGATGCCACTAATTGTGAAGTAGAAAAGACTTTTAGTTATGTATCCTAACATTTAGTTTAAGATTAAGTTCAATTTGTTAGGTCATGATTTTGTCTTCCTTAGTTTTATGCTTTTATTTATGTTTTTGAACCTTTCTAGTATTTTTGTTTCTAGGAAATTTTGTTTATAAAGATAATTTTGAGTTCAAACATTTAATTTTCAGGATTTTGATTTTTTTAAGCCTGCTATTATAAATTTTGCTTTGATTTCATTATTGAAGCATTTTACAAGGCATACATGGATTAAATAAGTTTTATAAATGACACTAAGGTCGAGATTGAACACATAAACCAAGTTTTAATCCTTATTAGTGGCCTAATAATGTGAAATTATTTTATTGGACTTTCTTGTAGCGCAAGAGCAAAATTGATACACTAGAGCGCTACAAGAAAATCGTGAATGCTAAAATCATCATTTTTTCAGTCTGATTTTTCAGGTGTCTTATCTCCGAGGTGTTAATCATATCATTTGATGCATTTGATACGTGTCCTGCATAGTTTTATCATTGAAACAGGTGGATGATCATCATAAGAGGCAGATCATGGCGATTGCATGCAAATCAGGACAAATGATGACATTGAGTAGAATGAGACAGAGTTTTTCGGGAGTATGTTCCTTATTTGAAGGGCACGAAGGATTATGAAGGTCATGGTGAGAAGACACTGCTGAGAAATCAATATTTTTCAACTGAATGAGGAATTAGGGCTTTTCAGCAGTGACTATTTGAAGTGGTCTAGACAATTAGAGATAGGTGGAACATGAAATTCGACACTTAACCATTGAAATTATTGCATTCCAGTGCTCGTATTCATCTTCTAAATAGGTAGCCCGCATGTCATTGCTAGGGTTTTCTTAATTTGGGGATTTTCTGATGAAATCCTTAATGATAAAATTCGAAGGAGGAATATGATTTTTTCACCTAATACACTGTGAATGATGAATTATTAACAAATATATTCAAAGTATTCATCATTCAAAATAGTAAAATTCAAAGCAGAACTTGTTGGAGTTCCCTGAACTCTTTGATTGGGTGAGACTGTTGTAATTTGGCATAAACGATTTCTGAACTGTGTGTGAGGACAGCCTGTTATGATTTGAATATAGTTAGATTGTGGGATATTGACAGGTTCTGTTAAACCATAGTAAATATGAAGAAAAGTGGAAAAAAAATAGAGCAGAGCCCACTGACCTAAGCTGGGTAGACAATTTTCTAGAATGTGTAGAGTTATTTTCAAATGTAGGATGGTTAACATTTTTCAAAAAGATTGAGGGATATCATGCAGAGGTGTCTCATAAATTTTCTCAGTGCTTTGATAAAGACATTGTGTCTTTTGATACTTTACAATTCAAAATAACCAAGGATTTAATAGCTGAGGAAACAAGCATTTTAAACAAGGGAGAATTATGGTTTAAGAAGATTCCATTCACCTTCAATGCACAAAAGTACTTGCTTCCTGGTGTGATTGTAGATTGGGGTAAAGGTGTACCAATTCATAACTTCAAACCTGAATGGATAGAGACCATTAAATTCTTACAGAGTTATATTACCTGTGAGGGTAGATATGCTTTTGTTTTCAAATACCACTTCAGATTTCTTTAGCATCTTAGTGATGAGTCCAAGATCAACTTACCCTTCTTCTTTCTGAAGAGTTTGCAAAAGATTTCATGCAGAGTTAAGGAGCACCAAAATCATACAAGGAATTCTATTTTCCATCATGGACTCATTAAACTTATCATAAACACTGTTTTACAGAGTAGGGGAAAGACTTGGGAGTATTTCATTTTCTGGTCAGGTTTTCAAAATGATCAAAAGGGACGGTCTCATAGAAGACAAGCTGATAAAGGGCAGACTTTGATTAGAAAGCTCAGGAAAAAGGTAAAGGTCAAAGATGAAGACCGGGTTAAATTAGAGGAAGTTTCAGATCATGCAAATGAAGACTTTGAATCTAAATAGCACCTTAATGACAATAAGAGTAAGAATTTACAGTCAGATATTAAGGAAGCTGAGCCTATTGAAAATGTTGTACCTGCAGAGACAATTTCAAATGAGAAAGAGGATATTGAAGTTCAAAGACAAAGTCCTATCACATTTCTTTTAGAAGATGATAAATTCCTATTTGATGATGATAAATTCCATGTCACTGATGCAACTAGGGTTTGTATTGAGCAAGAATTTCATAGCCATGGTGATGAGGTAGCACTGTCAAAAAGAAATAAACTAAAAGTTGTTGAGTTTTCCTCAGTTACTCATCAAGGTAAGACTCTCAAAATGTTGGGGGAGATTGATTTTGTTTGGAGACCTAAAACTAGACCTAGAAATAAACTTAGACTGAATATGAAGAAGTTGTTGAATCCTAAATTGAACAAAGAAAGAGTAACAGTGATAGATGATTCTTCATCTGAGGAAAAATTGAATGATGATAAAGATGGCAGTAAGGTTAAAAGGCCAATTGAATCAAAAAGAGAGTCTGTCCTGACTAATACTAAAATATCTGATATATTTCTGGAAGTACGAAGTCAAATGTTGCAGGAACAACAAGAAGGTGAAATAAAGAGTTCTTTCTCAGAGAAGAAGGTGATGGTTGAGGAAAATGTTCCATGTAAATATAAGAGTGAATAACACCTAGGATTTCCTGGAACATCTACAGAATTGTTGCAAGAAGATGAAGAAATTTATAAGAGATTGAATATTCCATGGTTTCCAGATGAGATGCAAACCATAGCAGGAAATAAAACCTTTGATTCAGAAAAAGAGAATTTACAAAGAAGTGTAAAACAATATAAGTATCAGGTTGAGTACATGTAGGAGACTAATGATGGCTTAGTCATGGAAAACAAAAGGATCAGAGAGGATTTGGAGGAGGCAAATAGCCATTATCAAGAGCTGATTGTAGTTTCAAGAGAAGCATTGAAAAGGAAGAGGAATACATAAGGTCAATTCACAATGTTGAAGAAAACCATCCAGTACTTGCAACAGCATAATGAAGAGGTAACGAGGAAGATTGTAGATATGGAGGCAAATCAATTGAAGGCAAGAAGAAAATCTCAAGCCTTGGAAAGGATTGCCTTATTAGCTGAAGCAGCTAAGGATCTGTAAAGTTTGTTAAGATAATTAGTTATTAGTTAGGTTTGAAAGTTACTTTATTTTTGTAAATATTATTTAGATGAAACTATTTGATGGGTAGACTAAAAAATAGTTAGGGTTCAGTTTCTTAACCAATTTTGGAGAATAGTTTTAAGGGAAGTCTCAAAGAAGACAAATGGTTCAATTTTTTGGCTGGCAAGAGGAGGTCATCAGAATTGTTTATGAGCTAAGTAAAGACTCTTATGTGTATTTGAAAGACTGAATTATGAAATATATGCTCTATATGCCCTTCAATTTATTCTCTGGCTTCATTTATAACTTGTTTTAGTTACTCAGCTGGTAATTTCATTGCTTGTTTAAAGTTTTTATACTTGGAATGCTTGCCATCTGTGGGTGAATCTTAGTATTGTTTTCTGTTGGATTATGGTTATCATGTTATGCATCTCAGCTTTCCTATGCTTATGATTTAGTGTTTATTTGGATTTATGAATGTATGCCATCTTGTCATCAAACTTCTCAACCAAAAAACCTTGAAAACCCTAAAAACCCTATTTTGTTTTATTGAGATTATTGAGATTGTGTTGGCTTGTTCTCTTGTAGTCTAGGAACAATTTGTGGCATAAAAACAATTCAATCAGTTTAAATTTAGTTAATTTAGTTCACATTCATTTCAAGAAGATTGCATTCAGTTCAATTTAGTTAGCATTCGGTTAAAGCTAATTAAGGAAGGAGGGCGTATATCTTGTGCATGCAAGAGAATATGAAGTGTCAATTAGACATTGGAGTTTAGGAGGGATCTAATGTCTACATGAGATGAGTTCTAGTGCATTCTACTCTCAGTGAATGTTCCATGTATGATATCAATATGTTTACTAAGCCTCCAATTTCCCCCGTTCTATATGCTAGGTTGTTTTGGCTTATTATTAATATGCGAGGAATATGGAAAGTTCAATACAATTTACAATAAGTTGTTTTTGTGAGGATGTTTTGGATATATACTCTCTATTGTTGTTGTGACATCTCTTATTAGAAAATATTTTGACATGTTGTAAATCAATCTCTACAAATCTATCTATCATACTCAAATAATTGTTGGTATTTTCGTCCTCCATATTCAGAGGGTTTTCCTAGGGTACATCCTACCTCTTATGGTGATTGTTTTATATGGATGATTTTGTTAGAAAACAAAACCGCAGAGAAATAATAGATATACAATTAAATCATTAAAAAAGATGTAAAACAAATTAAACACATTAGAGAGAGAAATAGATATAACATGGTTCACCCAAACAATGGGCTACGTCCACACAAAAATTGCCAGTCCTTTTATTACCGTCCAAATATATGAAGGGATACAACCTGCAACAATACCATTGCACTTCCTATTGATGTATTTGTAACTTCGAAATGTATTCACTTATATATCTTATGTATTGTACCCCGATGTTCCTATCGGGAGATTCAATAATGTAAACAAGTCATGTAAAGTCATTGTGGGTAACCCTCCTATTGATCAAGGGTTAAAGTCCCCACAGTTGTGGGGCAATAGGGTTATTAAACTCTCCTAGAGATGTCGGCTCTAGTAAGTAATTGTTAAGTGGGGCCAACATGTTAAAGTGGACATTAAGTGAATGAAAGAATATAAATATAGAGTGAGCCTCTCTATTTATCACACACACACTCACTCACTGGGGCGCATGGGTGAGAGAGAAGAAGCTGGGATCAGATAGAGAGACTACTGCTATCGGGAGATCATATTTATGTTTTTTGGGTTTTACTTTTGGTGTTGATTCTATCTCTGAGGAATTTGTGGGTTTTTCTCTTTTATGGTTTCCCCGAGGAAAAATATTTGTGTCTCTTGTCTCTTGTGTTTATTGCTGTGCATGTTATTCTCTTAGATATGATCCTAAGATCATAATGCTAGCTTGAATGATAAAAATATAACACTTCCTCTTCACGCTCTCACAGTCTCGCTCACATAATCACATATATTGTTTACATCAAAATACAATACCATACACAACTGTATTACAATGATTTTCTTTTATAGGGGAAATACCATGGGAAAATACTACAGTTAACCCAATACCATGGGTCCTCAAAACTGTTGGCCAACAAACATACTCAAACCCCAAAGTGGGGGAATGAGTGTACAGTACACCTGGGGTACAAACACGATTGAATAATATCTCTGGAGCTGGAGGATTAGGATCCACAACCAACATGTTTATTCTTGAAGATTCATATATTTTTTATATAAAGAATGATATGTATATGGTTTAATGGCTCATAGATGGATGCTATAAATTTAATTATTTGTATGATATAAAGTTTCTTGTGTGGCTGATTTAAATTTTCTTAAAGTGCTGAAATTGTTTCATAAATGTTTTGAAGTTCAAGCAGTCCCTATTTTGCACAAACATTAACAAATCATTGGGCAATATACAAGTGGTTTGGATCACATTGGTTGTTGGATTTTTCATTTTCTCACCTGCTACTATTTGTTTTAAATTTTGTTATGTTTTTATTTGTTTCACTTTTCTTCCTTTAACAATCAATTGCAGGACAACTTGGGGTCATCCCTGTTGTTCAGGACATTTCACCCTTATAACCTAGGGTCTGGGGTGACCAACCTACTACTAATCTTGTAGACAATAAACTTTTAAATAAAATGGAAAGAGAATAGGAAGAAAGTCTTGACTTACCCTATTAATGACGGTTGATCCAAGCTTGATCTTCACCCACTCCAATCCTCTCCAAAGCCTCTAGGGATGCTTCTCTTTACCTACAAAGAGCCAATTCTTCAATCAATATCTCATATATATATAAATCAAAGGTTAGATGAAAATCATAATAATAACATCATTGAACATATTCATTAAACCAATATACATGAGATAAGCAATACATGATTGGAAAAAGAATTCTCTTTATTAACAAAAGGTGAATGGGTAAGAATACAACACAGCTTCTGACACAAGGACTCCTCTGAAACTAAGGACTTTGAGTTCTGCTACTCCAAGACTCTGAAGATATACCACCAGCATAACTTTTGTCTCCAAAAACTCCTTGATTAGCCCCGCCCCAAGGCCTCTATTTATACTTTGGGAAATAGAGTGGTTTCGAAGGCTGGGATGGTTGAGAGAGTTGGGATAGTTATGGATTAGGGCCCAACTAATCTCATCTAATCTTGATTTATATTTTTTAATGTTGAATTAAGGTATATGTGGGTATTAATATAGGCAAATTGTGTATGACATGCGAGTTTGTTGAAGGAAACTTGTGTGTGCAAGTATATGTGGATTGCAATGCACATAGTCGTGTATGCATACCAAAACTCAGAATAAAAATATATAAGGCTGGTTTGAAGATAATGCATCAAAGTTCATGCACATCTATAGTGTTTTGGCCACTTCAATCCAAAATTTTATTTTGTGTACCGACATGATGAATGTCAGCACTTGGATGGAGAATTGCCATTTTGGATGATAATAGATGCCCCCTAATGTACGAGGTTAGAGGGAAGCGATGGTCAAAATACATTACAATCTTAGTCTTGAAGAAATCAGAAGTCCAAAGAAGCAGAGGAAGTACCTGAAACAAATACATATCAATGGCATATACAAAATCATATTTGAGGATGCCATGTTTAATATACTGGAACAATAGCTCCTTTACAATATTGATTACATCATATGATATGGGTATAAGACCATGTATATTAAAAAGGTGGATCGAAGCCACAATATACAATGATGTGTCTTCAAAATTTGTAAGATGTGTAAGGTGAACACAACAAAATTTTGTGCAACTCAGGTTATAGATATAAACCCAAGGTCTTCATCAAAATCCAAAGGAACCAGTACAATCTAGGCAATGTGAATAGATGTGTTGAAGTAGAACATGGAAAGGATTCAATAGATTGTCAATCAATAGGTTAAATTGACAACTGAAGCAAAGGAGTTCACCAATGATGAAAGTGAATCCTAAGGTACCATCATCAAAACTCTAGGGGTTTGTTGTCAGGAAGTGTTGATGAGAAACCATACTGTGATGAGGAAGGAAATAGATCCTCCAATGGATCATAAGAGTGACTAGGAACTAGATAAGGGAAGGAAGACACAAGTAATAGTCAGATAGGATAATGATGGAATTAGGATAATAAGTAGAAACAGGGATGCATACTTGAGCAGTGAGCACAACACAAAGATGAACCAAGGTAGATTTTAAATTAGAAGATATGCCAACTAGACTTATATGTCATGTAGGAGACATGATTAGATTCCCCATGTATAAAGGACAAGTGGAGGACTAAGACAACTTAGAGTGATAGCTGAAACTGAAAGTGTACATGGAGACATGAGTATCAGAAATTTTAGAGAGTGCTATGTTCAAGGAGGACATGCTACCACTATTTTTAACCCAAAAAGAAAACTTCTTCCTTATCTTTCTTGTTAAATATTAACGAGTCCAGGAAAGTCAACTCAGGTCTCTCTTCATTTTTGACAAGCTTGAAGAGGGGATAGAATAATGCTTGATGATTTCATTGATTCATGGATTTTACGAGCCTAAACTAGTACATGCTCGTTGGTGTTTCCATGTTTAGAGAGTCTGAAAACTCTAAAGAACACTCCAGGGGGTTCCTTTTTCATCTAATTTAGTCTCCTGAGGCCGAAAAAGTATGAAACATACCATAGAAGAACTCTATTAAATTCCAATGAAGAAAAGGTGCACGTTTTTCTTATTTAGTTAGGGAGGTCTGAAAAAGGTTAATACCACCTACCCAATGCTCCTTCAAGAGAAGCATATAGCTTGAGTTTTACAAGTGTGAAGGAAATCAAAATCACTCGGAGAGATCCATTTGATTACAAGGAATGGGGCTTACAACAGTAAACTTGATGCTTTGTTCTTAATGTTTAACAAGCATGACAAAGACATAAAGTACAGTCGAAATATTTTTCATGTTTAGGTCCAAAGCATGAAAAAGAGAAAACTAAGCTCATACAGGGCGCTCCTTTTCCATAAGTTTAATCCCTCAGGTATGGAAAAGTGATAAATCTATGCTTGAGAATACTCTTATAAATTCTAAAGAAAAGAGAGTGTTCATTTCTCATATTATTCCACATGGTCTGAGAAAGCGATAACCTACCACCATTGTGGATGCCCATTCACATATTCTTAACGAGCCTGAACATACAAGTTTACTCGGCAATCAAGTCTATTTTGAGGAGTTAGACTTAGGCCTAAAGAAACTCCATATCTTTCCCATGAAGTTTTAATGAGTCCGAAAAAGTCAACTCATGACCTTCTTACTGTTTTTAAGGAGCTCTAAGGAGAGCATAAAGAATGCTATAAATGTGAGGAGACAAGTGTCATAGGCAATCGAAACTAGTTCCAAGCACGAGGAACAAACCTATGCATAATGCAAGGAACATGAGGAAGATAAAGACACTTGGGGAACATATCCTCAAGGTAAAAGGTGTCAAGTTGCAAAGGCAAAATGATATAAGGCTTAGCGATGATGATAACAAAGATGAGGGCATATACAACTAGCTAAAAGCGTGGAAGATGGAATCAAGCTCAAAAGCGTGAGAAGGATACATGTAAATGAAGTTACGGTTTAAACAACAAAGCGATTCTAGTAAACAGTTGTGAATCCAACTAAAAATCATGTCTCAAAGAAACAACAACATGAGGATCACATTCGTAAGAAAAGATCTGATGCAGGTCACTTTGGCAAAAACACATGTGACTTTGCTATATTCTAGAAAAGCGAAAGTCAAGGAAGAATTGACTGAAGAAGATTCTATAGCACTAAGGATCGAGGGTTTATAATCAGTAAGATCAACCTTAGAAGGAGAGTGGAAATAAAAAAGGTAGATAGAGTCTGCAGGAACAAAATCAATATCACAGGAGTTGAAAAATTCATAAGAAAAAACAAACTCATCAGGATCATTGACTTGGTGATCAAAGGGAGATTCAAAAGACTCAACAAAACCAACATAAGATGAAAGGCCAGGCTTACTAGGAAAATCAGGGTTAGACTTAGTCACAACTAAATCAACATCCAATAGAAGGTCAGATTGTATCAAATACTCTAGGAAGACTTCATCCGAAGGAAGGAGATCATCTGAGATAGGACACATGTCTAAACTTTCAAATGGATCAACAGAGTGGAAAGTGAGATCCAGAGTCTATATAGGATGACTCACCTGGTCAACTGCTAGAACCAAGTCCCAAGAATGTAAGCATGAAAACAGAGGCTGCTTCTCAATAGCAATTGAATGCAAAGGACATGAGGCCACATAGCTCACCTGTTGCGAGGTAGTGTCTATACAAACACTAGGAATTAATAAAGGAAAGACCTGATCTCTAGTTGGGTCAGGAGATGGATCAAGAAAATCCAACTAATCAATAGTGACAATTTCTTCGCCATGATCAAATTACATAACACGAAAGAATGTTGACACCACAGCTTGCATGGCATAGACATAATCATATCCTACGATCATATTGAAATCGAAGGGGTATTCTATCACCATTAAGTCAACTAAGACCGTCTTCCCACCCAAATTAACAGGTGTTTGAGAAAGAATTCCCAAAGCTATACTAGTTCTTCTATCAAATGCTGGTAACTGAGTAGATGTTGACATGAGGCTGGGAGATCCCATGCCTCACCAAGCACGAGTAGAAAATATACTAACTGAGGCTCCTTCATCAACAATACAATGAGCAATCATGTATGGTTCAACTTTGACCTTTACCTGGAAAGGTTCATTAGAAGGAAGGAACAGCTCAACTAGGCTATCCCAATTAAAGGAAGCAATCCGAGAGCTTGGTGGGGGTTGATCCGAAGAGAGTTCAGTGACCCATTGTTCAGTATATTCTGAACTGAAAGTGTATAAAATTTGACTAGCAGACACTTCACTCTCCAAAGGAAGACTGGGATTGATCGAAAATGAAATCGATTCAACCACTTCGTGAAAGTCGCTCTCTGAAGGGAGAGTGGGATTGACCAAATATGGCATTGATTCAATCACATCAGGGTCACTCTCCAAAAAAAGAGTGGGATCGACCAAAGCTGAAATTGGTTCGACCACTTGATCAACCAAAGGTTGAGTAGGTTGTTAAGAAACTATAGGTTGTTCAAGAGAAGGAAATTCTTGAGTATTGGAAAACACTCTTCTCACCTCTATGATAGCAAGGCACTAGTGAGTAAGATTATCTCCCTCACATAGCTTACAAGGGAACTTAAGTTTTCCTTTTGAACGAACAGTTTTATCAACGAGGTCAACATGACTAGAAGTGGCTCACTATTTTCTCTCAGCATGACCTACAGAGGCCGAGATTTTTCCCCTAGCATGACCACCATAGGCTGGGTGACTAGGTCCAACCTCACTAAGAGAGGTTGGTTGTTGAAAAACTTCATAATTTTCAAAAACGGGATGACCGTGAAACCAAAATCTTCTTACCTCCGTGATGGAAGGGCATTTATAAGTAAGGTGGTCTCCCTCAAAAATATTACAAGGAAAATTGGGCTTGTGTTTTGAACGGTTAGTCTTTTCAAGAGAGTCAACATGACTCACAAAGGTTATATGGGCACCAACAGCATGAAAAACAAAGGATAAATGGTTAGGATCAACATGCTTTGCAATAGTTGAGTGTGTGCCCCCAGCATGAACTTCAGAGGTTGGGTGGATGGATCCAACATGACCTGCAGAGGTTGGATGGGGAGGTTCAACTTAGACATCAAAGGTTGAATGGGTCCCCTCAGCATGAACTATAGAGGATGAGTGACTAGATCCAACATGACCTGGAAAGGTTGGAAGGATCCCACAAGCATGATCAGCAGAGGCTGGATGGTGAAGATCAACCTAACTTGTAGAGGTTGAGTGCTTAGATCCAACATGATCTGCAGAGGTTGGATAGGTTCCCCCATCATGAACTGTAGAGGCTAGGTGGTGAGTTTCAACTTGACTTGCATAGTTTGAATGGGTGCCCCCTTGCTTATGTGCCTTCTTCCTATTCCTACTTCTTTTACTCTTTTTATACTGCCGATTACTAGTATCAGTACTTTCACCGCATGAGGTAGAAGGAGGAGGAGAAGCCACTATAGGTGAAGGGGAAGTAGTGTTTTGATGCCCTTGATATAAGGGTCTTACTTGAGAAGCACCAGGAGCATTCAGGACAATTGGAGTGGAAAACAACTAGGAAGATTCATGGTGGCCATCAAAGGAACACCAACATTCCCTGTGAGAGGAATAGAACAAGGAGTTCCCAGCATGGGGATTTCTTTGTTGGTGTTCAAAGAGGTGCTAGCCATAGCTTCAAACAATAAGACAAAGTATGAGGTCGACCAGAGACCAAAAGTACAAAGCACACACCTGAAGGAAAACTAAGTACATACAAACCACATAGCACTCACTAAAAAAATTCCTGAAGCCAAATAGACAAACAGGTATAATATATGCTTTCTAGAATAAAGTTGATAGACATTTACTTGGTGTCCCTTTATATGTTCTTAGGCACATGCAGAGGAATCACCCACCACCCTCCCACACCTTCTACTGGGGTTACCTTCCAATCCCATCCAAGGTCAACTAGAAATAACCTTCCAGTGTACCTGTGTATGAACCCTAGATGTCAAAGAGGATAAAGGCTACCTCAACTATATTGATAGTTTGGGGGGATAGTCACAATCCTGGTTCATACACATGGGCAGGGTAGCAAAGCTCGAAACGCTATCTAAGATAGAATCCCCAAATGCACAAAAACATTGGTCTATGCTTTGACAAGGAATCAGAGGGTTGTCTCCTCATTCCAAGCCTCCACATAGCCTCATGATCATTAGAGGAAATTTGGGGTCTAAAATGGGCCTTATAAGAAAATGCGCCAACAATAAATTTTGTGAGTTGGAATTCAAGAACCAATAGAATTTCAATAAAATGAGTCAACCATAATGGTTGAATTGACATATTTGTCATAAAAGAAAACTACTTTTTTGTTCATATTTTCAACATATCTCCCTATGTTTTTACTCAAATTCTGGGCGAGAGAGCTCATTGGATACGGAACTTAATTCCGCATCCAACGAATACCCACGCTGCATCCTTTTGATGGACCCTGCTACCCCAAAAAAAAGAAATACTTGAAAAAACATGGGTCCATCAAAAGTATGTAGTGTGGGTACTCGTTGTATGCGGAATTAATTTCCGCATCCAACGAGCTCTCCCACTCATAATTTGAGTAAAAATACAGGGAGATATGTCAAAAATACGAACAAAAAAAGTAGTTTTTTTCATTCTTCCTCCAAAATTAATAACTATTATTTTATCATTTTCCTTAGGAGGCCCANACATAACTCCCATTTGAGAGGAGCTTCCCAGATACAATCAACATAGAAGAGGATTTACTTAATGATTGGCCAACTACATCTAAATTTAAACACTTGTGGAGAGTTAAACCCCTATTCCACAAGTCTATCCTAAGCTAGTCGGTGTATGATCCTATAAAATAAAACTTACTAATAATTATTTAAATTATATCATTCATTTTAGGGGTTGTTCTTAGTCAGAAGGTAAATGGTGTGAAACTTATGTGGTGTTTTGACTCAAAGTTGAAACAAAATGACTAAGCAAAGAGAAATGAAATGCAAAAAGCAAACACTATTCTCTTTCTTTTTCAAATAGAAACTTGAAAGCCACAAAAGAACAATTGTTTTCTTTTTCGCAAATGTAAGCTAATGAAAATGAAACTAAGTGCTAGAAAACTAAGACTTCTTTTTATAATTTTTGAAATTTTTATTTGAAAAAATACTGAAAAGAAAATGACTAAGTGAAACTAAATGCAAACGTATAAGATTTTTTTCTTCACTCTTTCAAATTCTTCAAAAACTACAATGCAACTAAATGTAAATTTTTTGACCAAGTTTGAATAATCAGAGCATATCATAAGTAAAATAAAATATAAAGGACCCAAAATAACCAGCTTCAACTAAACAAGAAGAAGACTCGGAAAAAACCGACTTGGAGAGACTATTGAAACCGAAAATCCACTAGACTCACAAAAGAACAAATGCCACCCTGACACTACAAAATGCACTACATAACATAAAGTATCCAAATCCGTGATCACTGACCTAGACACAAAGCACTGAACTCATCAACCAAGCAGGAGGACCAACTTCAAATTATGAGATGAAAGAAAATTCAAACAAAGAAATCTCAAAGGCTTGAAAATAATCACAAGGTGTGACAAACAAGACTTTTAGACTCACAGAGTCATGCTAGAATTAGAAGACTCCCAAGCAAGAAAAAAATCAAACAGGATAGGAACAAGCAAACCCTACTCAAAAATTATGTTGCTACAGGATATACATGACTGTGTATGAAGGAAACCCATGTACCCTATGTGACTGTCTTATATAGAAACTACCATATACAAGTTGTTATACATGACTATGTATAACAACAACCCACGTATACAACAAAAATATTTTTCAAAAAAGAAAAAAAAATAAAGGATTCTAGGCACACTACACTATGAATTAAAAGCAAGATAAGAAAAACCACACTTGGAATAAAAAACAACGCAAAGACTAGTAAAAATTCTACATAATAAACCCACAACAGGCTGGGTTTCCCAGTGGAGTTGTCAGTTCTGTTGTTCAGGACATTTCACCCTTATAACCTAGGGTCTGGGGTTACCAACTTACTACTAATCTTGCAAACAATCAACTTTTACAGAGAATGGAAAGAGAATAGGAAGAAAGTTTTGACTTACCCAATTAACAACGGTTGATCAAAGCTTGATATTCACCTACTCCAATCCTCTCCAAAGCCTCTAGGGATGCTTCTCTTCAACTACAAAGGGCCAATTATTCACGCAATATCTCATATATATATAAATCAAAGGTTAGATGAAAAGCATAATAACAACATCATTGAACATATTCATTAAACCAATATACATGAGATAAACAATACAATATTGGAAAAAGAATTCTATTTATTAACAAAAGGTGAATGTGTAAGAATACAACCCATCTTCTAACACAAGGACTCCTCTACAATCGAGGACTCTGAGTTCTGCTGCTCCAAGACTCTGGAGATATACCACCAGCATAACTTTCTCTCCAAAAATTCCTTGATTAGCCCCACCCTAAGGCCTCTTTTTATACTTTGGGAAATAGAGTGGTTTCGAAGCTTGGGATGGTTGAGACAGTTGGGATAGTTTTGGATTAGGGCTCAACTAATCTCATCTAATCTTGATTTATATTTTTAAATTTTGAATTAATGTATATGTAGGTATTAATATAGGAAACTTGCATATGACACGTGAGTTGCTTGAAGGAAACTCACATATGCAAGTATACGTGGGTTGCAATGCACATAGTCACGTATGACACGTGAGTTGCAATGCATATGCATACCAAAAATCAAAATAAAAATATATAAGGTTGGTCTGAAGATAATGATCAAAGGTCATGCACATCTATAGTGTTTTGGCCAGTTCAATCCGAATTGTCCTTTTGTGTACCGACATGATGAATGTCATCTCCTGGATGGAGAAGTGCCATTTTGGCTGATAACAATCCCAACCAAGCTCTCCATAAGGGGATTAGTACTTATTCCTTGCTGTAACCTATAAGGCCTAGTCCCATAACAATGTGGGAAGCACTCTTATGCATTATTTCCCACAACTGTATTAATGGAGACTCAACTTAATTCTTGTTTATTTTCCTTTGTTTAGGTTGTTTCTTGTGGTGTGCCTAATTTCCCATATCTTGTGTCTAGAAGGTGAAGGGGATAATCCCCCCTATTCTATAAATTCAACCTCCTTTGGGACTTCCCCATTAATTTACACAATAGCATGGTTCCCATCATTTCTAGGGAACTACAACATGCTCAAACCTTTGGTAGATGCATTGTCAACGTGTTTTAATAGTCTTCCACCCACATGATTTCTCTGTCACAAATAAATACAACCCTTCCTGATTTTTCCCATGCTACATTGCACCAGTGAGTCTTTCCAGCAAGGGGATCAGTACTTAGGAGTTTCTGCAGCCTATAATGCATATCCCCTTACCAATGTGGGAACCATTCTTATGCATTATTTCCCACAACAGTATTAATGGAGACTCCACTTAATTCTTGTTTGTTTTCCTTTGTTTAGGTTGTTTCTTGTGGTGTACCTAATTTATGGTACCTTGTGTCTATCAGTTGAAGGGGATAACCCCCCTCTGTTCTAGAAATTCAACCTCCTTTCATCCCTCCCCATCAATTTACACAATAGCATGGCTCTCATAATTTCTGGGGAACTACAACATGCTCAAACCTTCAACATATGCATTGTCAACATGTTTTAATAGTATTCCACACACATGATTTCTCTAGCATGAATCAATACAACCCTTCGTCATTGGTCCTTTGCTACATTGCACCAATGACTCTTTTCAAAAAATGCAAAGTGACTATAAAATTTATTTCCATGTTGTTTTGTATTTATTTGCTTTAAATCTACTGGTTCAATAATATGCAACCCAATAGATGCTCACTAATTAACTAAGAACTGATTAATAGATAATAGTTACTTATTATACTTGTAATTATCCCACCTAGAGTATGAATAGGGATTAAAGGGGTCCTCTCCCTTCAAAATCAACTTAGGTAACCAACTTTGAGGCTCCCCAAGAACATCATTTTTGTCACTAGTATTCAAGACTTTATATGATTATTGTTTTGTTTGAACATCTTTAGTTTAAAGTAGTGTAGAAGCCACTATATGCACACAAGAAAGAGCCTAAATCCCCTTTCCTTCCTAAGTATTCTCTTCATGATATTTGTGAATCAAAAAAGGGAGTCAAGGGTGAAATACTTCCTAGGAACACATATAATTTATGTTTTGCAAGCATCATTAGTATGTTTAGAGTTTAAACTACAATCATTTTGTTTTGAGCACTTCACATAATTGCAAAACTATTATTTTCTTTCATCACATGTGTATTCCCACTAGAAAACACCAAGGGACCTAAACAATATCTATAATCAAGTATGCTCTTCATGGTTTTGGTGAATCAGAAAGGAAGGAACAAGTGAAATACCTCCCTTACACTCATTTAATTCACAACAAAATCCCTAAGAAGAAACCATTATCAAATTCTATCAAACTAAAATCCTTCAAAGGAGATGACAAAACAATATTTTAGCTCGGTAGGTTGATTCAGTTAGGCATCCAAACAATACCTAACAACTTAGTTTCATTAGGCATATTTTTTAAACATGGCATTATTGTCTTATAGGTTAATGTTAATTCTGCTACACGCAAGTGTGCTAAATCCCAGATCAGATACACCTATGATGGAAAAGGGGGTAAACGATGAGGTATAACTTCCCTGCACACCCTTAGAAGGAACTCACCTTGTTGTTAGCGATATGATAGTATACCTCCCAGGCCTAAATTCAAATCCATGTGAATGTTTTAGCAATGTCTAAGATGCTTGGATTTTAAAATTTTTATCAATCAGTTTCAACACATATGAAACCTATAAATCAACCACATATGAATCTCATAAATATATCAGCCACATATAAATTTCATAAATAGATCATCCACATAAATCAATCAACCATAAGAGACAAGATATACCCTAAGAAATCCGTCCAAACATGGAGGATGAAAAACCCAGCAATTCTTTAAGTATGATAGATATATTTGCATAGATTGGTTTACAACATATAATAAGATTGCCTGATTAGAGATATAACATCATCAATAGAGAAGAGATATCCAATACATGATTATAATTAAACTTTCCAAGCGGATTATCACTTTAATGACAAGTTAAAACACCTAACATGCAACATGTAGTAAATAGAAGGCTCAAGAACTCTGTTAGAATCATCTCCTAGTGCATACACAAGGAGGAGCTTAACTAGAACTCCCTCCATGCAAACATTAGCTCCCTTCCAAGTCACTAGTTCCAAGCTATCACTTAGGATTCTCCACCATGCACAAGATATGTTCCCTCATTTCCTTAATTAGCATTAACTAAATGTTCATTGAATTGAACTGAATGTGAACTTGCTGAACTGAATGTGAATTGACTAAACTAATTGTGAACTAAGTGAACTGAACTCAATCTTCAACTGAGTGCATACCCATAAATTTATGAGTCTAATTGAATTTCTTTGGTGCTTCACAATTAGTGTAATCCATGCTCAGTTTCTATTATTATCGTCTCATGGATCTTCTTAGTGAACTCATGCATGATGTATTACATTTGAGGTTTTACTGAAGCCTTTACAATTATAGTTCACATGTAGGTAAATATAGGAAATTCAAATCCTTTCTCTTTCTTTATGCTTTATCTCAGTATCATTAATTAATTACTGCATGGTCCATATGTGTATTTATTTATCCATCTTATGATATCATGCTCAGAATAATTATTCCATATTGGCAATCATATATATTACCTCCGTGCATATATTCATATGCTAAAGTAATTCACTCTAAGGGTAGTAATCCCTAAAGTAGACTTATATCACTCAGTGATGATGACTATCAATATATCACATAGTATAACAACATGACTTAATACAACACAAGTCTAGAATTTGATACAGCACAAGTCTACAGTCTTCATACAACACACGACTTCAATCTTGATACAACACAAGATTTCAATATTGGTACAACACAAGATCATAGTACATGCACTAATCTCAACACATGAGGTCATAAATAGGACTTTGTTGTAACGACCCTCCACTGGCTCCAGGAAAATCAACTATTCATGCATATAAATAAATCTAGATCTGATAAAGAAGTTAATAACATCTATTATTTTTAGAAGTCATTTACAAAGTAGGTAAGGATATACGAAATTAATGAATCATAAAACAATACACATACATCCATTGAATTAAACTATTCCATTTTCATGTGCAACATTTAATAAATTCAAATAACTTTGAAATATTTGTTCATATCGCTAGTCGTTGTCGTTTAAGGACAAGGCCAAAGGTTGTTTTGTCATCACTCCATTGCATTTTCTATCACTATATTTCCAATCATGTTGGATCAATTGGTTTCCACCCTACCATAACCTGATGGGCACTCTCCTTCCCCCGGGACCCCGGAGCTTGACGGGGATGACAATACCTTGCTAGAAATGGAAGTACGATGTCAGGTTGTTGTTGGGAGGATCCCAACCTCACTCACATCATACTAAACCATAGTCTCCCATAGTCACCTTAGAGCCACCCAAAGGGTTTGGTCTCCAAACTATGGCAAGACCCAAGAAGAGGAAGAAGATGCAAGAACAAGATCCCCTTCCTCCCTTTTATTTAAATTTTATTAACCATTTCGTTAATTCTCATGCATCACATGCACCACTTTCAGTTAACTCTTTAGTTTAATTTAATTAATTGATTGATTTATTTTATTTACCAACTTGTTAGCCCTTGTGCTAAATTTTGGATAGGATCCTGCAGTAGTTTCCCTGCAAAAGGGGGTATTGGAGAAAACTCTCTGTGTCTAATGATTTTGAGGTCATCAAAGAATATTATCCCAAGCCCAAGCGAGGAACTGCATTATTCCATGGCACATAAACTTGACATAGGCAGTGCAAGAGTAAGCGACAAGAAAGATCAGCCATCAGATGAGCTAGTAGCCAATATTGATGGTTAGGAAGGTGTTATCTCCTAAATAAATTAGGCTTCACTAGGTCAAAGTCAGAAAAATTATTTTTGCATAGTGATGAAGATTTCAAGGCACATCATGAAATATTTATGTGTGATTAACAAAATTGAATTTCCTTGTATTCTGTTTTTTCACAAAAATCAAAAGTTTAGATTTCGGTGGCTTAGGTGAACTTTTCAACAATTCATTAGCCACCGAAAAGCCCCACTTTTAGAAGCTAAAATCTTGGACTCAGGACTACATTAACCACCAAAATCCTGTTGACTCCTTTTTTTAATAAATTTTGAAAAGGAAGCTTTTAGTGGCTTAGGCAAACATACCAACGATTCATTATCCACCGAAAAGCCTAGCTTTCGGTAGCTTATAAATTAGACCCAATATTTCCTTAACCATTGAAAGCACCAAAAGAGGAAAACGATTAGCATATCCATCGAAATCAAACACCGTCAGCATGAGGAATGCCATGATCAAGCACTTAACCATCAAAAAGACTAGGGACTGCAAAAAATCATGAGTTGGTGAATAAGAGTTTGTTATTAAACCAAAGTGAATGATAGAGACCAAACCCCTAGCTACCCTCCACCTATCCCATGACTGCAGTTGAACCACCACGAAACATCAAGTTCCAGTTAAAAATGATTGTTGTACTAGCCATCTCATGGTTCTCACCGGATTTTACCGTCATCTTGCTCAAGTACCAATTGATTGATCAACACCATATCCTAAGTCCACTCCACATCTCCTTGCATGCATATTCACTGCTCCAGGCCATCCCTAAAACCAGCATGGTAATTTCCTTCCTCGAATTTGAATTTTGATTTTTGCAGGTACTAGCAGTGTAGTCCAGACATGAAGAACAGAGGAAGACCTGCCCTTAGACAAGAATTGGGTGACATTGGCTATCTCGAGTCACATCTAGAAGTATGCCAATTCTTCAAAGATGCAGGTTGTTACAAGTTCTATGAGAAAATTCATGGATCCCACCAGCAAGTGGAAGAAGCCTTTGCTCTCTCTTTTCATGGCTCCAAGGCATTGATAGGGAAAGAAGAGTTCTAGGTTGATGAAGCCCTAATAGAAGAAGTAGCAGAATTCCCAATGACTGGGGAGAAATGGTTCAAAAGCACCATCATGAAGGATGTGGAATTTAGGTCTTACTTGAAGCCTGAACATAATAATGTGGTATGGAAGAAAATCATCCCTTTAACCTAGGTTGAGGAGAAGTGGCAGTAATTGTTGAAAGTAATCCTGGTTTATGTAACTTGTGAAGGAAGGTATAACAGGGTAATGATATACCACTTTAAACTAATGAATCATTTNATTGAACCTACCTTTATACCTACACAAGAGTCCAACCAAGATGGCCCATCAGGTCAAATCCCATCCCACCAAAATTGTAGGCAGGCTATCCCACCATGGCCTAATAAAGCTCATTGTCCAAGAACTGCTACAAAGAAGAAATATAGCATGGACATACTTCTTATTTAGGAATGAGTTTGAAACAGGTTTACAGCCAGAATACAAAGGAAATTCCCCTTCAAAGAATTCCACCACTCCCAGGAGTGGCAAGAGGAGGAGAAGGGCCATCTCACCAGTGGCAGTGGATCAACCCTCACCAACTCCCAAGACCAATAGAACCAAGAGAAATATGGATTTCAGTGGAAAGGAGGAGGCGGCCCCAGTACAAGGTAGAAATGTACTTAAATTACCTTACTTAGACTCTGAAGAAGAAGAAGGAAAGGAATTTGACCTAACAAAGAAGGTTGCAACAGAACATGAGGATTTTCCCTCACCAACACCAAGGGAAGGTCAAGATGAACCAATGGCAGAGAATTCCTCAAGAAAACCTAGGTATCAAAGAATCAACTAGTTATTAGGGTAGATACATGAACTAGAGGTCTTAGATGGAGAGATCAAAAGAAATAATGCAAGATTAACCAAGAAAAATACTAAATTGCATAATTCTATTCTAGAAATCAGAGGGATGTATGTCCTACTGAAAAGAAGAAATCTGAGATTAATGAAGGATGGCTCCAGGCTCTATAGGATGGTTAGAATGTTGAGGTTGCAGAAGAAGGATCCAAACCCTAAAACACACCTTGTGCTGGAAACCCTAGAAAAGGCAGCAATTAGCCTTCAAGACCCAGAGGTAGCCCATGCTATTGCTGATATTTCAAATCTTATGTAGGTTGAAGAAGTACCAAAAGTTCAGGAGTAAAGTTGTAAAAGGTTGATTAAATACTAATTAAATTTTGTAGAAAATAGAGCTTTCAGTAGCTTAGGCGAATGCAACAGCTGTTCATTAGCCACCGAAAGCAGAGCTTTCGGTTGCTTACAAACCCAGAATTTTGTTAGATCAACCACTGAAAGCACAAAAGGGTCTAGAAAGACATGCTTCCACACAGAACCAATTTTGATCGATCCAGACACCTTAGTGATGAGTTATGAAATTGAAGATTAGTTAATTACACCAGTATGTTGGTTCTGTTCTAGTTTTTGAAGGTGCCAGCGAAGTGAAAAGGGTCACAAACCCTATCTACTTTTGACAAACCATGACTTATTTGTTAGAAAATAGGGCCTAGTTTTACTTCAGTGATCACTGCAGTTATTAAAGAGTTCAAGGAGTGAACAAGAATTAGAGTTAGATAGACTAGAACTTAAGTTATGGTTTTTGACCTAATTTTTGCGAAAACAGTTATGTTATCTATTTTTAGTAAATTAGATCCAACTTTTCAGGATCTGAAATAAATTTTGGAAAGTATATAAATCCTAAGACTTGTGTTGAAACAAAGGTTCGACTTCGAAAAATTTTAGACCCTTATTTTTATCAAGATTCTCATGTTATTCATCATTTAATATAAGCTCTTTTGCCATTATATGTTCAGGTTCCATCTCTTTTCTATTCTATACTTGTGCTTGGATGTCTAATTCAGGTTTATTCTTTTTGTCTAATACCATATAGCTATCATCCTATCTATGTGTTGATGAGTTGAATTGCAAGTATTTTTCCTTGTTATGATTAGTCATTCATATGTGATTGTGTTATATATGAATCTTCCATCATAGTAAGTTCTCCATTTATTCACCTTATTATAAACCCTGAGAACATTACTAGTTAGAATCCTTATCTTTTGATTGAGTTTTATGAATGTCTTGAGTATGTGAGGTCCTTTAGGTCATCTTAATTGATCCATTTAGAAAACCATTAAAAACATTGAAGTTACTAGGAATCCTCGAGCTGCAACCTAGAGGAGTTTCCTGGAGAGCTAACAATTTTGTGACTCCACTGGGGATAAGTTGGCTTCAAGAATACCAAGTACCAGAGAAAACCCTCAAGGGCCACCAATAACACCTATTTCAGATCTAGAAGAGATTCTAAGATGGACCTCTAGAGCTACAAGAGGAGCTACATTAGGTATTTCAAGAGGTATTTCTATTGTTATATCAAATAGACCTCCATTTCAATATTCATCTGCTGAAACATATAATTCTCAGGAATTTATAGTTGAATAAAAAAAAATTAGGGTTGAGGAATATTTAAGCACTGTTGCTTGTGTAGATCCAATCCCTAGTGACTCCACTGAGATAAATCCACCCCGAATGCTCTCTCAGCTTCCACCTACACCAGCAATATCTCCTTCTACCCTTTCCATACCCACATCAAATATGGCTGCCCCTCTGACCAAAATGGAAAGAATCCTTGTTGCCAGATATGCTCCTCTTGATTTTCCTAACCCCTCTCTACTATGCCTTATAGAGATTACCTCAAATACATGCCTAAGTTTACTGGAGAGGGAGATTTCATAGCTGAAGAACACTTAGAGGCATTATACAGTTATGCTAAGAATATAAACATTAAACAAGAGGATGTGTGGACTAGGGTTTTTATGCAAAGTCTAGATGGTCATGCTAGGAAATGGTTCAAAGAGTTTCCTGTTGGATCAATAGCAGGAATTGAAGCCCTAGATGACATATTTTTGAAGCATTGGGGAGAAAGAAGAGACCACCTTTACTATATCACTAAATTTAGCAATCTAAAGAGAGAGAATGGTGAGTCTGTTTCTAACTTCACCAAAATATTTAACAAGATGTTCGGCAAGATCCCTACTAAGATCAAGATAACTGACACTTCAGCTAAAATCACCTATGCCAATGCCTTTGATTCAAAATTATGTATTCTTCTCAGAGAAAGAAGATAAGCTTCTCTGTCACTCATGCAAGATGCTCCTCTTGAAGTTGAGTCCAATATCATTGCATCTCATAAGGTTAAAGGAAAATTTGACTGGAAGAAGCAACCCTTAGATCCTCTAGGGGCTTCTTCATCAGACAATAAAATGGAGAAAATGGCCAAAATGTTGGACATTCTGATAGCTGAAATGTCTAGACCTAATGACCGAAGAAAAACACCTGTGAGGGGTAAAGGGCCAAATTATTTTGCTAACAAAAACCCTAATTTTTTTCCCTTACAGAAGAAACAACCCACCAGCTCAGATCCTTCAAAGGGATAGGAATCAAGCTATGGATCAAAGAATCATAACTCCTTTTCAGAATGCTATGCTAGAAGAATAACAAGATTTTGCTCAGGAAGAAGTGGCGACAGAAGACAATATCAACTGTATGGAAGATGAAGTGGATCTCTCTTTCCTAACACATTAAGACTATGAGGAAGCCCTCATGAATGAGAATATCATGGAAGAAACTTTGCATCAGGTAGATGATCAAGAAGTTTATAATTTGAGATCCAGAATTGTTGCTCCTATGAGGAAGAGTCCTACCGCTACAAAGAAGCCTACTCCTCCTGCTAAAAAGATTGTTTCTCCTACAAATAGGATGGATAATCCTCCAAAAGAGTATCAAAATCCATTATAGCCATCATCTTATGATCCTATTCAGCTCAGAGCCACACAACAAGAGGTATGAACATCTAACAAATTATCCTATGCTTTCAATCTTGAGTCAGGAATTCAGAAGTTAAAATTCACTTTTCCCTTAATAGAGCTGATGAAGAATGATTCCTTCAAGGAATCCATACTAAAATCTCTCCATCCAAGGACACCCATAGATGTTGACTTTGTGAACTTGCAAGATGATAACCCCACAACAATCCTAGGTCCTATGATTGAAGAGTTGGATGAGTCTTGCCCACCTTTCTACATATCATTGAACATCCATGATAAAATCCTTCACAAATGTTTTCTTAACTTAGGAGCATCCCATAAATTAATGCCTAAATCAATGATGGATGAGCTTGGCCTCAGCATTACAAAACCCTACAATGATATGTTCTCTTTTGACTCAAGGAATGTCAAATTCCTAGGCCTCATCAAAGACCTTTTCATAACCCTCTCTCGGCTATCTTCAAAAAGCATAGTGATGCACATAAGAGTGGCTGACATCCCACCTAATTTTGGCCTCCTTTTGTCTCACTCATGGAGTAAAAGGCTGGGTGGTACCCTTCAGATGGATCTTACATATGCTACAATCCCAATATTTGGAGGAGAGAGCAAGAGACTCTATAGGGAGAACCAGTTCACCTACATCATCAGTAATGCCAAGAACTCTATAAATTATCCCATCTATGTAGTGGACATAGACTTTGGAGCATGCATCATGTAGATAGATGATTCCTAGATAACATCCATGAAGCTTACAAGACCTATCTATAAACCACCTGAGGAAGTGATCAACTCTTTCTGGAGCATGTTTTTTGATGGGGCTAGCACTCAAGCCTCAACAGTTGTAGGTATAGTCCTAATGTCTCCTTCAAAGGAGATTATACATTTGTCTTATAAGCTGGATTTCAAGACTACTAACAACATAGTAGAATATGAGGGGTTGTTTTTGGGAGTGAAGGATGCTAAGGAAATGGGAATCATGTGCCTGATTATCTTTGGAGACACGGATCTCATCATACAGTAGGTCAACAATAGTTTTCAAGAAAAGAATGTCAGGATGAATGCATATAGAGATGAGGTATGGAAACTCAGGGACTCTTTCATGTTTTTTGAACTCTCATATATACCTAGGGCTATGAACCATCTAACTGATTCCCTTGTTGTCTCTGCAAGTATGTTCATTCCCCCTTTGCCTCCTAAGCTGAGCTATGAGATCCAGATCAAATACAGACCATCCCTCCATGATAATGTGAAATATTGGAAAGTTTTTGAAAATGATGATGAACTCAGTAAATTCCTCTAGGTCATAGATGAGTTTTTTGATATGCATATCGATCAAGAAGACCCAAATATGGAAGAATCCTAGAAACTCAAATTAGGAGATAAAATAGGAGATCAGAATATTGTTCACCTTCCTAGCAATTATATACCTCCAGGTTTGGTGCCCCTAGAAAAGATTTTTTATCATAATGATGTCTCCTTTAAACCTGTCCAAAGGAAGAAAGAACCTCCTGTCCATGAGCACAACCTAGGTAGCCAAAGTCATCCAAAATTGGTAAATTTTTCCTCTAATTTAAATGCTGATCAGAAGTCAGAACTATGTAGTCTTATGAAATATTTTGCTGATGTACTTGCTTGGGAATACAATGATCTAAAAACCTATGACACGGCTATCATGCAGCATAGGATTCCCATGGAAAAGGACACAATCCCTTTCAAAAAAAAGTTAAGACCTATCAGTCCCCTCCTTCTACCAGTAATTGAGAAAGAAATCCAAAAGATCCTTAATGAAAAAATCATAATCCCACTGAGATATTCCAGATGGATTGCAAACCTAGTGATAGTGAGGAAGAAAAATCCGGTTATGCATTGATTTCAGAAACCTAAACAAATGTTCTAAGAAAAGAAAACTACCCCTTGCCCAAGATGGAGTATCTATTGCAAAGGGTCTCAAGAGATAGTGTCATGTCATTCCTAGATGGTTTCTCTGGCTACAATCAAGTTTCTGTACACCCTAATGATCAAGAGAAAACTGCATTTACCACCCCCTGGGGTACTTTCATGTATGCCAAGATGCCATTTGTGCTAATGAATGCTGGGGCCACATTTTAGAGAGCCACGAACATAGCTTTTGTGGGATTGAAAGACAAATTTGTTCTCATATACCTTGATGACCTCACTGTTTACTCCAACAGCCATGAAGAACATTTGTAGCACTTGAGGAAGGTGTTTTTGAAATGTATATAGTTTGGGATATCCCTGAACCTAAAGAAGTATCCATTTTCTCTAAGGAAGGGAAAACTAATAGGTCACATAGTCTTAGCAGAAGGTGTGAAGATTAATCATGCTCGAGTTGAAGCAATCCAGAATTTTTCCATACCTAGGTCAAAAAAGGACATTCATTCATTCTTGGGTAAGATAAATTTTGTTAGGATGTTTATCCCAAATTTTTCTGAGTTGGTAAAACACATAACCTCTATGTTGAGGAAGGAAGATAAAATCAAGTGGACATTGAAAGCAAGAAACTCATTTGAAGCCATCAAGAAGGATATCATGGAAGCTCCCACTCTGATTGGTTTAGACTACACCAAGGGTTTCTACATTTTCTCCTTTGCTTCCTATGACACAGTGGCAGTAGTTCTGTTGCAGAAAGATGATGAAAAATTTGATCACCCCATTTCCTTCTTCAGCAAGACATTGAGGGATGCTGAACTGAAATATGATCCTATTGAGAAATAGGCATATGCTCTCATCAAGTCACTGAAAGCCTTCAGGATTTACATTCTACATGCAAAGGTCATTGCCTATGTCCCTTCAGTTGCTGTGAAGGATGTCTTGACCTAGCCTGACATTGATGGAAATAGAGCTAAATGGATTGCCAAGCTTATTGAGTTTGACATAGAAGTAAATCCCACCAAGATAGTAAAATTCCAAGGTCTAGCTAAAGCTCATGGCTGAAGAAAATTGTGATCTTTTGGGAATGAATTTCATTGGTATAACTTCAGCAAACCTGCAGACAGAGATAGCAGTAGAAGTAGCAGCAGAGACAGTTCAGGAGCAGCATGACAGTCAGCAGGCGGCTGAGAACTTGTCCTCATGTGAGTGGTACTCAGGTATTATTCATTTATTGCAAAGTTTAGAAGTTCCCCTTGGGCTTAGTCTGACTCAGGCGTGAGCTCTTAAGCTTAAGTTTGTTAAATTTGGTATAATTTATAAGTTTTTGTATTGGAAAGATCCTTCTGGTGTTTTGTTGAGATGCTTAGATAAAGAAGAGTCAGTTTAAGTTATGCATCAGTTTCATTCAAGCAAATGTGGGGGCCATCATTACTAGAATACCACAGCCCACATGATTCTGAGGGCTGGGTACTATTGGCATGTTCTTTTCTTTGATGTATGTACTTTTGTAAGAGCATGTGACAAGTGCCAAATATTCATAGCAAAGAAGTAGCTCAGATCTTTGCCCCTTAGAACTATTGTAGTGAATGGTCCTTTCCAGTAGTGGGTTCTTGATTTCATAGGTGAGATTAATCCTTCATCAAGTGGTCATCACAAGTGGATCCTAGTAGCCACTGATTATTTCACCGAGTGGATAGAGGCAGTTCCCACAAGAAATGCCACTCACCAAGTCATTATGAAGTTTTTATATGAGAACATCTTTATCATATTTGGTTTCCCAGTAAGTCTAGTGACTGATAATGCACCAGCTTTTAAATTTGTGGCATTTGTTAACATGTGTGAGTCAATGGGAATTCAATTGGTGCATTCCACTTCCTATTACCCTCAAGGAAATGGCCTTGCTAAGTCATCCAATAAAATCCTAGCTAGAATAATTAGAAAACTATTGGAGAATAATTAGAAGATATGGGATTCTAAGCTAAAGTTTTCTCTATGGGCTAACATAGTGACTGATAAAAAATACATAGGGACTTCTCCTTTCAAGTTGGTTTATGGTACTGAGGCCATTTTTCCCATTCAGCTGACTCTACCAGTTGCAAAATTCTTTCAGGAGGAACAAGATGAACCAAACGACATGGTAAGGAAGATGCTTGATTTGGTGGATTTGCAGCAGGTCATGGAACAGGTGGTGGAGAAGTCAGAAGCTCATCAAAAGAAGATTAAATGTATTTTTGACAAGAAGGCAAAGGTGGACAATTTTCAGGTTGGAGATTGGGTCCTCAAATGGGATGTTCTCATGAAAGACAAGGGAAATCATGGTAAATTTGACTTCCTATGGATAGGTCCTTTTGTGATAGCTCAGGTGCAACAGAAAAACACTTTCAAACTGCAAAATATGGAAGGCAAGGAGGTGTTTGATGGCCCAGTGAATGGGCATTTTTTGAAACTCTATTTCATCTAAGGCTTTAAAGCCTTATTATTGTAAAATATTATTTTTGTTGTTTTAGTTTTTGCAAAATAAACTCCAAGCCCAATGGAATAGTAGAAGATAGGTTTAATTCTTGTTTTTTAGGAAAGGAATTTTGGACTGGGGTTCTTGGGACCTCACAGGAAGGTTCCCATCCCCAAGTAGGAGCCAGATGTTATCTCCTAAATAAATTAGGCTTCACTAGGTCAAACTCAGAAAATTTATTTTTGCATAGTGATGAAGATTTTAGGGAACATCATGAAATATTTATGTGTCATTAACAAAATTGAAGTTCCTTGGACTCAACTAAAAGCTAAAATCTTGGACTCAAGACTACATTAAGCACCAAAATCCTATTGACTCCATTTTTTAATGAATTTTGAAAAGGAAGCTTCCAGTGGCTTAGGCAAACGTACCATCGGTTCATTAGCCACCAAAAATCCTATCTTTCGATAGCTTATAAATTAGACCCAAGATTTCCTTAATCATTGAAAGCACCAAAAGAGGAAAATGGTTAGCATATCCATCGAAATCAATCACCGTCAGCATGAGGAATGTCATGATCAAGCACTTAACCGCCAAAAATACTGAGGATTGCAGAAAATCATGAGCTGGTGAATAAGAGGTTGTTATTAAACCGAAGTGACTGATATAGACCAAAACCCTAGCTACCCTCCACCTATCCCATGACTACAGTTGAACCACCACGAAACATCAAGTTCTAGTTAAAAATGATTGTTGTACTGGCCATCTCATGGTTCTCACTAGAGTTCACCGTCATCTTGCTCAAGTACCAATCGATTGATCAACACCCTATCCTCATTCCACTCCATGTTTCCCTACATGCACTACTCCTGGCCATCCCTGAAACTAGTACGCTAATCTCCTTCCCCGAATTCAAATATTTATTTTTACGGGTACTAGAAGCACGGTCCAGACATGAAGAAAGGAGGAAGACCTACCCTCAGACAGGAATTGTGTGATATTGGCTATCTCGAGTCACATCCAGAAGTATGAAAATTCTTCAAAGATGCAGGCTGTTACAGGTTCTGTGAGAAAATTTAGGGATCTCACCAGCAAGTGGCAGAAGCCTTTGCTCTCTCTTTTGATGGCTCTAAGGCATTGATAGGAAAAGAAGACTTCCAGGTTGATGACACCCTAATAGCAAAAGTAGTAAAACTCCCAAGGTCTGGGAAGAAATGGTTCAAAACCACCATTATGAAGGATGTGGAATTCAAGTCTTATTTTTTAACCTAAACATAAGAATGTGGTATGGAAGAAAAGCATCCCTTTAACCTATCTTGCGGAGAAGTGGTAGCAATTGTTGAAAGCAATCTTGGTTTATGTAACTTGTGAAGGCATGTATAATAGGGTGATGATATACCAATTTAAAATGATGAATAATTTCACTGGAAGGATTCCATTGAACTTGTATTTCTACCTACATAAGAGTATGACCAAGATGGCCCATCAAGTCAAATCCCAGCCCACCAAAATTGTAGGTAGTTTATCCCACCATGGCCTGATAAAGCTCATTGTCCAAGAATTGCTGCAAAGAAGAAATATAGCATGGACATACTTCTTATTCTGGAATGAGTTTGAAACAGGATTACAGCTAGAAGACAAAGGAAATTCCTCTTCAAAGAAGTCCACCACTCCTAGGAGTGGCAAGAATAAGAGAAGGGACATCTCACCAGTGGCAGTTGGTCAGCCTTCTCCAACTCCCAATACCAACAAAACCAAGCGAAATCTGGATTTCAGTGGAAAGGAGGAGGAGGCCCCAGAACAAGGTAGAAATGTACTTAACTTACCCTACTAAGACTCTTAATAAGAAGAAGGGTAGGAATTTGACCTAACAAATCAGGTTGCAATAGAACATGAGGATTTTCCCTCACCAACACCAGGGAAGGTCAACATGAACCAATGAAAGAGACTTCCTCAAGGAAACCTAGGTCTCAGAGAATCAACCAGCTATTAGGGAAGATACATGAACTATATGTTTTAGATAGAGAGATCAAAAGAAATAATGCAAGATTAACCAAGAAAAATACTAAATTGCATAATTCTATTCTAGAAATGAGAGGGATGTATGTCCTGCTAAAAAGAAGAAATATGAGATTAATGAAGGATAAATCTAGGCTCTACAAGATGATCAAAATGTCAAGGTTGCAGAAGAAGGGTCCAAACCCTAAAACACACCTTGCACTAGAAACCCTAGCAGAGGCAACAATTAGCCTTCAGGACCCAGAGGTAGCCCATGATGTTGCTGATATTCCAAATCTTATGCAGGTTGAAGAAGTACCAAAAGGTCAGGAGTAAAGTTGTAAAAGGTTGATTAAAGATTAGTTAATTTTTGCAGAAAATAGATCTTTCAGTGGCTTAGGTGAATGCAGCAGTTGTTCATTAGCTACCGAAAGCAGAGCTTTCAACAGCTTATAGACCCTGAATTCTATTAGCTTAACCACCGAAAGCACAAAAGGGTGCAGAAAGACATGCTTCCACATAGAACCAATTTTGATCGATCCAGACACCTCATGGATGAGTTATGAAGTTGAATATTAGTTAATTACACCAGTCAGTTGGTTCTGTATCATTTTTTGAAGGTGCCAGTGAGGTGAAAAGGGTCACAAACCCTATCTACTTTTGAAAAACCATGACTTCTCTATCAGAAAACATGGCCTAGTTTTACTTCAGTGATCACTGCAATTATTAAAGAGTTCAAGGAGTGAACAAGAATTAGAGTTAGATAGACTAGCACTTAAGTTAGGGGTTTTGACCTAATTTGTGCAAAAACAGTCATGTTATATATTTTTAGTAAATCAGATCCAACTTTTCAGGATCTGAAATAAATTTTGTAAAGGCTATAAATCCTAAGACTTATGGTGAAACAAAGGTTCAACTTCAGAGACTTTTAGGCCCTTATTGTTATCAAGCTTCTCATGTTATTCATCATTTAATATAATCTCTTTTGCCATTATATGTTCAGGTTCCATCTCTTTTCTATTCTATACTTGTGCTTGGATGTTTGATTTAGGTTTAATCTTTTCGTCTAATACCAGATAGTTGTCATCCTATCTATGTGTTTATGAGTTAAATTGCAAGTATTTTTCCTTGTTATGATTAGCCATTCATATGTGATTGTGTTATATATGTGTCTTCCAGCATAGTAAGTTTTCCATTTATTCACCTTTTTATCAACCCTCTGAACATTGGTGGTTAGAAGACTTATCTTTTGATTGAGTTTTATGCATGTCTTGAGTGTGTGAGGTCCTTTAGGTCATCTGACTTGATCCATTTAGAAAACCATTAACAACATTGAAGTTACCAGGAATCCTCAATTTGCAACCTAGAGTATTTTCCTGGAGAGCTAGCAAATATTGTGTATCATGTGACCTAGAGGTGTGCATGAGGGTTTTTTAATATTTTGAAGGGTTTATTCTTAGCTTCGAAATGAAAAATGTGAAAAATTCCTAAGCGTGACCTTGAAAATAAGCTAAGTATGGAATATTCGTTTCAGAGTAATGTTATGGAAGGAAACAATGGTGTAGACCTGCAGCAAGGTAGATCGACCACTACAGGTAAATCCGTAAAGGTAAGATGCTCATTTTAAAATTTTTCATTACCCGCAGAATGATGTTAAATTGTAGATAATATTAGTCATTGGATCAATAGGTGGAAAGAGATCTACGGCCATCAAAAGTTCCATTGGTTTAACATGTGAGGAGGAATAAAATTCTCACATCAGCAAAATTATGTAGGTCCCTCATTTTTCAACAGTGAGGATTGGAGGATGAATGAGATCTATGGTGGAGGTGGATTTCACTATGAGAACTTGCATGAGGAAATAAAGTTTCAAAATAAGCATAATTGTTTAGAGCCTTCACATTTCAATGGTGGAGATCTGAAATCAAAAGAGATCTACGATAGGTATTAATTCTGCTAATAGAACATGCACGGATAAATGAACTTTTGAGATTTGTGGAATTTGGTAGGCCTGACAATATTGAACAATGTATATTTAAGGAGTTTTATGGCCTATGGTTCTAATAAAATCCACTATGTGAACAAGCACAGGGTAAGTTATGTTGGAAATATGCGGAATCAGGTAGGGCTCTCATGTTTTAATGACTCATATCAAAGACAGATCCATATCTACGGTTAGTAATAATTCCTCAAGTTAAAAGTGCATGGATGAATGAAGTCTTGGGGCTTAGCGGAATGTGGTAGGCACTGTTCCATTCAATGGTCCAGATGAAATCATGATCAAGATAAATGACTCATACTTATTCCGCTAGTTAAAGGTGCAAGGAAGAATAAACTTAGTAAGATTGTGGAATGAAATAGAAGGGACAAATTTGATTTGAGATAGATATACGGATTGAAACCATTCGGCTAGTTGAATATGCACACTCAAAGTTTAAGGGAAAATCAGCGAAATGAGGTAAAAATAGGCATAATTGTATGGTTCAGATCAATGTGTATTCAAATAAAAGGAATATAATTTTTTTTGGAAAGGGAAATTGTATTATTCTTAATAAGATTAAGACTAGATAAATAGGGTGAGTAAAAAGATGAAAGTAATTTATGGTGAATATTAATCAAAGGATAGATCTATGGTAGTAATTCAATATGCATCTCAAACTTGCAAGGCGAATAGAGAGGAGACATAGAAGAGAATGAGGATGGGTGGTTTAAGCAAGGAGAAAGATCAATGACTCAATATGAAGGGTACAAGATGGATGGATGGGAGCTATTTTTGATAATCAAGATGTAGGAATACTATGAAAGAAAAAATAATATAAAAGTACGTCCACATGGAATTAGGTCATTTGTTTATTCTGTGAATTGGAAAGTGAAAGCCGAGGACTGTGCAGAAGCAACCAGGTCAGATAAAATTGTTGGACCACTTTTCAATAGACTAGGTAGGCTACTTATCCTCACTGATAAATTATTTAAATGGTTGGGGTAGAAGAGGTAGATGTACTGAACCTGGAGTATCAGAATACTGAAGAGCTATTTTAGGATAAAGATTCATAATTTTTGGACACAATATTGCTAAATGGACCAATAGAGGCTGTAAAAAACAAACTAAAACACCTCAAAGACCAAGGTACTAAGGTTCATGGTGTTTTCAGTTCATACTTTCATTATTTTTCTATAGACCAAACCCTAAAATTCCCTGATTTGTTGACTGGTGTGCTAATACTTACTCTTGTTCTGAGATGATAATTATGGATGCTACTAAGTCTAAAATCATGTGTCTAGTAAGCCCTTTGGTTATCATAAAAGACATTCTTTGTTCCTATCAAGTTCATGCGAGTATCAAAAGAATTTAATGAAGAGAGCATTGTCCAATAGTTTAGAGAGTCTTCAGTGAAAACATGTTTTCTTCAAGGCCTGTTTCAAACCAGACATCCTACTACAAAACCAACCCTTCCCTGTTGATTCAAGCTTACTCAATGAAGAAATCCAGTGTGTCACAACCCTCATGTGTCAATTTATAAGGTTGGATACAGATAATTATTTTACATAACCTTTAATGAGCCTATTATTTGGCCTTAGCACTAGTCATATTGAGTGAGAACAGTCAAGCCAATCAGTCAAATCATCTTTCCTTAAATTTGATGAATTTATAGCTAAAAATATTCATTCTCAGCTAGTGGATTTCCACAAAACAATATGCTTCAAGTTCCTATCTTATCTTCTTAAGATGTTCCTATCATTCAATGAAAAAAAAATACAACTCCATGAAATGGTGCTTACAGAACAAATGAATAGGGATTATAACAAGTACATGAATTTTCTTATGTCAGAGGCTTACAATGCATTCTTTCAGAAAAAGTTCCCCAGAGTTCTACCAGAGATGAAGGAAATTTTACATTTCTCTCCTAAAAAGAGAATAGGAGATTGGCCCTTCTATTTGATCAAGGCACAGTGATAAGATTATATGGGTTTGTTCATCAACCCTATATGCTACCTGCATTTTTAATTGTTAGAGTGTTTTCTTTGGAGCTTATTAGGAAAAAGTTGATAGTTGAGAATGAATTTTTCTTAATTTTAAGAAGTCTTCAGATATCAAGTTCCCATGGGTTGTACACCCATTCATCATTAAGAACAAGTCTGCTCTACCGATGATTGAAATATTTTTGAGAGAGATGACACTTCAAGCTGAGCCTACCATAAATTATGATCCCCATCATATTATTTCTATCAAGAGGCAAGTTAATAAGAATAAGCCATTTGAACATTTTGAGGTTGCATGTCTACCTAAGGCATAAAACTGGTTGGAATACCCTCATGAGACACAGGGGGATGTCAATATGCAAGAATATTCTACTTCCTTAGTAAAGGAAGTCATCTTACTACAACCTGGCACTTCAAGTTTGGTTCCAAGAGTAGAAAATTTGACACCAATAGCTAGCTGCTCTGAGAGAACCAATAAAAGAGATTTCTCTGATGCCATGGAAATAGAGGAGGAAGATACAACAAGAACCCTAAAGAAATAAAAGGTTGAATAAATGGGATATATTTTCCAAATTCCACAAGATAAGGTTAAGGAAAAGAGGGAAATTAAAGTGAAAGGACCTACATTTGGGGTCAAAGAGTATGTTTTTGCTGAAACACCCACTGATTCCACCTCACAATTCAAAACTAGATCAGAATTATTTGACAAATACAGATATGATAAGGATGTAGCTTCAGAAGAAGCTCTGAAATTGTATGCAGATGTTAGAAAAATTTCTAACAAGGATGTATCCCTAGTATATGTTAGGGATCATTCTCAAAAAAAATTGAATTTGGATATAGCAACAAAGAACAAGGTTGTTGAAATGAAAATGATCTTGGAGAATATCCCCATCCCTGATATAATTCACTTGCATAAAAAAACAAGGGTATTATATATAGTGGCCTACTGAAGGAAACACTGCAAGTATCTAGACCACAGTCTAGTAAGAGAAAGATTGAAAATCATATTAGGCAAGAGAAGGTGGAAAACAAGGCCCACCAAGCACATATCAAAAAATTACAAATATAGTTGTTGGCTGTTGATAGCCAAGCTAAAAAAGGATCTGCCACAAAGAAATTATTGAACGAAAAAGAGAACACCATTCAATTACTGAAGAAGAAGCTAAAGATCCCATCCACTCAGTTGATACAAGCTTCTGAACTGACAGAGCTTGAGAAAGAGAAAGAATATTTGAATGGTGATTTAACTGAATGCAAAGAAAAATTGTTAAAAACTCTCAAAGGTAAATATGATGAATTAGAAAAGAAGCTACAAGAGAAGGAAAATGAAATTGAAGACATGGTAAGAGCACCTTCAATAGAATCTGGTGAATAGTATATTGTTCAAGCTATGTCTCAAGTTAGTTTGAAAGAATTGGAGCTTGTTGGGTTAAAGAACCAAAATAAAAATATGGAGAATTTAGCTTTGAAGAGAGACCAATAAATAAAAGCTTGGGAAGCAAAGTGCCACGAATTGCAAGGTAAAAATGATAAGTTGATGAAATAGGTTATAGGGCTGATGTTAGTATAGGGAGCTAAGAATATAATATAGGATGTTCTAATATTAGAAGCCACCAAGTTGAAGCCCTACCTGGACTACACTTTGGATAAAGAGGTTGTAATTCAATCAACTAAGAAGAGTGTGCCAACAGTAAATGAAAGAATGAATAAAAACCCATTGATTATGCCAGGAACACTATAGATTTTCAAAATTAATTAATAGAGGAGGAATTAAAGATTGCTAATATCAAAGACATAATATCTATTATAACTTGGTCTCAAAAGTTTGTCAACAAGCATCATAATTTGGAGACAATTCAAGCTAAAATAGATATCATGGTACACCAACAGAAATGTCTCAGGAACATGTTTGATCCTTTGTTTAAGAAAGGATTGCCTTTATTTTGGGAAGAAAAAGGTGGCATGCTGACACAAAAGGAATATTAGGACATATTAATTGAATGCAGATAATATGATACAAAATTTGCATACATGCAGCAGTCATTATCAGGAAAAAAAAATGTGGACAAGTTGGCAGATGATTTGAGATAATTTTTGCTTTCAAGGCCACATGTGCATGTTTTTCATATTACTCATACATGGATCATGTGGAGCTACATGTGATGTCAAAGTAAATGTTTACTTTGGATTTACCATCTTTGGACCAATGGAAAACAGTTGAACAATATGGAAGATCCAAGTATACATTGCATGCTTGAAGATATTCAATATATTGAAGATCATGGAATATTTATTGTTGAAGAATTAGTTATATAGGAATTTAGTTTACTTTCAAAATCACTTAGTAGTTAATAATTGCAGATGACACATGTAAAGGAATCTATGCCTATTTTTAGCAGTTTGTTATTTCATCTCATGGAGCAATTTCTACAAGAACTAGTTACTTCAATGAAAAAAGGGTTGGAACCCATGTGAGTTGAGATTTGTAATTTGAAACCTAAAATCATAGAGCCAAAGCTGGCCATTTTTTCAAATATTCCTGTGTTTTTTATGTTACAATCTATTTTTCCACTTCTCATGTGAATTTTTTTCCTATTATTAATTCCATAATGTTTTCTTTTCATGTCTGAAATAAGTGTTTGATAGTACAAAATTCATATATATATGCTATGTCTATGGATTTCAGATATTCACATAACTTTTTCCACTAAATTTGACACTAGATTCATGCTTGTTAGATTCCCATGTTGATGGACTGTTACTTATTTCTTCCATTTCACCATACCAAAGCATTTTTTCTATGACTAAATTACTACCTTTCCTTTGTGAGAAATTCCATGTGAACAACGTTGTGATTGATATATATTTATTTTGACTCCATTTCCAGATGTGTACTTACCTTGTTTTAGCCAATACAACAACCCGAATTTTACTTTTATTTTTATATCTAGCCTTGTCAAACAATCATTGAGAGATCCCTCTCTAGATAGAAAGAAGCCAAATTTCTTTGTTAAAGCTTAGTTTTGTGGTTATCTTGATATTACATTTTTACAAATTGAGGTAAATTTTCAGTGCCAAAATATTGGCGCTGTTACCAGAAAGCGAGAATTCAAATCTTCCCTGGGAAACATGACAAAGATTTCAAGATTCCAAGAAAGATAGGATTTATGTGGGAAAACAAATATTTCTGCATTTGAAGAAAGTTGTATATTTGTCCTGGAGACTCCACGTAGATTTTTAAAGAATTTTTCAGAAGACATCTTGGCTTCCAGGAGGGCACACAGATGAGGTAATCCTAATTCTGAAATTTTACAAAGTGTGGAAAACCCACAAAGTTTTTTTGGACGTAGGAGTTTAAAAGAAAAAGCTAGCACTTCTCATACTGAAAGGTCTTTACTTCAAGAAGAGTTCTATAGTTCTCAATATTTGGATTTGGGAGTAAATGTTGGAAATTATTTATTAATATGAAAATCATAATAAGACTTAAAACAAACAGAAGTCAATCCCAATAATTTTGAATTATATTTGCTAGATTCTTTGTGGCATAACTTGCAAAACACTGTAAAATCAGAAGGAAATAATTCTCCTCCACAAAATTTCCAGCCTTGACCTACAAGCCCTATTCATATTCGTCCTCATAGCTCTCCTTTTGTTCAAAATCCCCTAGGCCAATGGAATCTAGGTTTGCATCTTTGGTTTTTCCTACTGCTTTACATGATCTGCCTCAAAAAATTTCACAGAGAATTTCTTTATATGATGGGGAGGGAAATTTTACACCAATACAACACATGGATGGCTTTGAAGATTTTATTAGCTTAGAGGAGGTATATTATGATCATTAGAGGAAATTTCAACTCAAAATGGGTCTCCTAAAATGAATTAATAAAATAATAGTTAAAATAATAAAATAATATTTATTAATTTTGGAGGAAGAAAAGAAAAAAAACTACTTTTTTGTTTGTATTTTTGACATATCTCCCTGTGCTTTTACTCAAATTTCAATCAGGAGAGTTCATTGGATGCAGAATTAAATTCCGCATCCAACGAGCTCTCCCGATCGAAATTTGAGTAAAAACACAGGGAGATATGTCAAAAATACAAACAAAAAAAGTAGTTTTTTAATGCTACCTATCCCCAAATTTATATTAAAAAAGTGTTTAAGACCTATACGGTATTTCAAATTTAAAGCAATTTCATTGGCTAACACATGATGACATGGAATTTGAATAAAAGTTAAAAGGCCCATTTTGAGTTGAAATTTCCTCTAATGGATGCAAAAATGAGGTTGTTTTCACAGAGCTTATCTAGGGAATCCAAAAGGTGGTTTAAGGACTTGCAACCAGGTTCTATTCCCACGTTTGAACGTTTCTAGGCATTGTTTTTGGATAGGTGGGAAGAAAAGAAGAGTCCTTTACAAATACTGTCTCAATACAACAATTTTAAAAAGGGAACTTTGAGTCTGTACATGAGTTTTCTAGTAGTTTCATGAGGGTATACAATTCTATTCCTATTGATATTAAACCCTTGGTAGGTGCTACTAAAATTCACTATGTAGATGCATTTGAAAGTGATTTTGCATTATTATTAAAAGAAAGGAATTTTGCAAGTTTTCCTGCTATGTTCAAAGATGCTCTAGAAGTGGAGGCAAACTTCATGGCCTTAGGGAAAATGAAAAATAGAGTGGACGAATATGGGAGAAGATAATAAAATCAACCATCTACCTCCGCCCCTTCTTGTGCAAGTGATGTCAAATTTGAAATGATGATGAAAACCATGGAGAGATTGATGGACATGTTGGATTTAGATAATAGACCACCTAACAGAGAGCAGCCTGAAAATCAAGTAAGAAATCCAAATTTTAGAAGGCATCCCGTTCCTCTAAGAAATCAAAGGAACCCTGAAGATTAGAAAATTAGAACACCATTCCTAGAAAATTTGGTTGATGAGGAGGGAGAAGAAGATCCAATGGATAACCAGATTCATCACCTTGATGATATTGATTATGAAATATACCTAGCTAAGCAAGAGCATAATTTGTTTTCTTAGGAAGATGACAGTTCTATTTCATAGATGGACTCAGAATAATATCAGAGAGGGTACCAAAATTCCATTGATGATTTTCAGAAAAATATTAAGTTGAGAAGCCGTGATGTAATAATAAATAAAGGAAATCCCAATTCAAACCAGCTTTTCAATACCCAACAAAATTCAGAAAAAAAACAAAAACAAAAACAAAAAGATACTACTGTAGATACAAATACAGAAAATAAAGAGCAAAAGTCAAAAGAAAATAAACAACCATACCCAATTGATGTAGATAGACAGATTTCATCCTTCAATCTGCAATCTGAATTGTCAAAGATTAAGATCTCTATTCCCTTTAATAAACTATTGAGGAACAATTAATACAAGGAGAAAATTACAAAAATGGTCAAGAATCAGGGTGAGAATCAACCTGATATTTTAGAAGTCACAGATAATTTCCCTACTATGATATGATGAAATAGATGATGAGGAAGTCCCTCCTTTTTATCTAAGTCTTAATGTACATGATATGATATTGCACAATGTCATGTTATATTCTAGTGCATCTCATAATATTATTCCAAGGGTGGTAGCAGAAAGTATGGGATTGGAGATTACTAGGCCTTACAAAGACTTGTATTCTTTTGATTCTAGGAAATTAAGATGTATGGGATTGATAAATGATATGGTGGTTGTTACCACCTAAGTTGTACTTAGTGGAATTTTATCAAGAGATCCTGGTGAACCGGACAAGGATAGCTTGTTCGGACTTCAGAAGACCTTCAGTCTTGCTTATGGGAAAATTTGTTGTACCATATCACATATTGATACCCCCTTCAGGGAGTTGTAATAGATGTTCTAGCATGATAGTGTATGTAAAAGAATTAGTCTCATAGAATTTATTTGTCAATCCGATCATCCCAAGATGTTTTTTCCCTTGGTTATTATTGGTTGTTGAATAAAGGACTTATAATTTCTGAGTTTTTCACTCAATACCTCCAAAGTTGGGGTGGTTGTCTTGGCATTTATGCCTATTGAGGTTATTAGAGTCTATGTGTCAATGTATAAACATGCTAGGAATCATGGTCGAGTCATATGAACATGTCTAAGTCCTGCTAGGTTTTTTAATTTTTTTTAATTTTTAATTTTTTTAGTGTTTTTTATTAAAATTTATTTTTTCCAAAACTTAGGCTATCTTTTAATAGTTTAATTGGAAAAATTGGTTTTGTAATAAAAGTGGGCTTGGAAGTCCATTTCAGTCATATAGTTGCTCATTTTCAAGCTAAGAGCACCCAGTAAACCTATAGACCCACTATTTCCTAGTTTTAAGTGATTTTCCATCACTCAGGTCAGAAAGCCCCAAAAAATCAATTATTGATTATTTTAATTAATAACTTGATGAATAATGGATCAAATCCAAAATCCTAGATCAATGGATTCTCAGCCAATTTGATTGAAATCAGTCAGATCTACACCAGATTGATTGGATCTGACAAATCCTTCACTGAAGGAGGTGATCTGGGTGGATCCATAGTTGAAATTTAGCTTCCTTTATGGGGAATTTTGCCCTTCCTTTCTCCTCCACATGTGTGGGCTCATCTAGATGAGTTTTGGTGGATGCTTCAATCAACAGGTTGAGGCATCAATCAGATCATCTCTCTGATTGACACCTAGACTTAGTAGAAGCTTTGTTTAGCTTCAGATCAAGCATTAATGGACTCTCCTTTAGCTATAGTGGTCTATCTCCTTGGGATTTGCACCCCCTCTGGGCTGGGGTTTCAATTTTGTGTATAAATAAAGCATGGATGCCTCCTTTCCGAGTTAGCTAGAGTTCGATTGAGGAGCCATTGATGTTGTAATACTGTGTAATATCTTTTGCTATTGGAATAAAGTGAAGCTTTGGAGGCAAGATGGTGTCATGTCATTGTATGTGTGGATGAGAATTGCCATGTTTCACTGAGGTAACATGTATCTATGTTCATAATTTTCTGATTTTTTGTGGATTATTTGCTAGTATTGATAATAAGTTTATTATAATATTGATAGGAAAGGAGTTTTTTAATAAGTTTATTCGCCATCTCTTTCCTTTTTGATGCATGTTTAGAGATCTAGATTTAGCATGTTTTATAAGTTTATATGCATGTTATTATGAAATATCTATGTATGTATTAACCAGATCTCACAAGTATTTTGGCAAGTCTTTTGATTCAGTTGTAGGTTCCTAGTTAGGAGAGGATGCTGATCTAGTTTGCTTCTTCACTCTCTCCAAAACCATTCAAAGGCATAGTCCCTCGACATTCCACCGGAAAGCTCCACGGTTGATCTTCAAGGCTTCCAGCAAAAATGCTCTTCTTTTCCTCTTCCTCCTTCAATTTTTTCTAAAATCATTCCATTTACTTGTTTGTAGATTTAAAATTGTTTAGATCTATCAATTTCAGAATTTATTTTACATATATCTTGCTGCTTTAAAGCTCATAAACTAGATCTCATTCCTAAAATAAAATTTACAAGCATTCTAGATCTAGTTTTAGGAAAAATTGTCATTTTTCAAGGCTGTGAAAGTAGATCTAAATATTTTTGAATGCATGGTTTTTTCCTTGCTTTCCTTGGTTCTTTTTCCACTTCTTTAAAAACTAGTTTTAACTTAGAATTTTTGGGTAAAAAGTTTGTTCATCAAAAAGTAATTTTAAAGTACTTTTGGGAATATTTAACTGTGATAATATTGCTGGTTTTTATCAAGTGTAACAGAAAAGAGGAGGAGGCACTATCCGGAAAGCATTTTTGGACCATTCGAAACCCCATAGGGGGTCTCTGTCTTCCAAAATTTTCAAAATTTCGCAATTTGTAAACCTTGGTTCTGATTCCGTATAAGGACCAAGTAGATAATTTTTAGTTTCATGATATTGTAATTGTTGTTAATAAAAGAAGAACCTCTTTGAATAGGCTCCTTTGGGCCTGTTCACCATCCCCCTTGGGGGGATTTGCGTCTGTGTTGTTTCTTACTTTTTGTTCGTCTTTTTTCAATCTAGTGTAGTTATAATCCACAGGGTAGTATAATTTGACTTATAATAATTTCCATATTCCATATTTGGTGGTTTCAAAGTAATTTTAATACTTACCCCATGAGCCTCCTTTTGATCCGAAAGGTGAAGAAAGGGTCATGGTAGTCTAACTAGAAAATTGTGGTTTTCTTATCTGTTTATGCTTCATCTGCTATCATCATTTGTTTTAGTAATAATAATAAAGTAAACTCCTCCTTGATTCCCCAATTGAGGTCCACTTGGACCGAAAGAGGTTCCTGGAGGGTTTTCTTTTTTAACAAGAACACCTCTTTTAAAATTTACTAAAAATAACAAAGACTCCAGTGTGTATGCTCTGTACTTAGCTGCAGTTCATATAATTATTCAAGATGCATCAAAAGCATTTGAGTGACTAGAATAATTAAGATTCACTCTCCCCAATTTGACAAACCCTCAAGAGAAAATCCAACGCCTCGATCAAACCATTATGGTGGCAAAATACCCAAAGGAAGTGGGAACTCCTAAAAAGTGACCTCGGGGCACCATTTTCTGTTACACCTTTGGGTGCATTATGAACAACAGTCTCAGAGACTCCATTCATCCCACATATTCCTTGCGGGTAGTCGTGACGGTTTAGTTTTGGACATACTTCAAGTACCCCCTAGGTATATCTGGAGTCCCCTCACCTAAGTTAAATTACTCATTTTCTTACATTAATTTAAAATTAACCAAGATACAATTGTACAACATTCATTCCAGCACTTGCAAGCACTCTTAACTATTTTTTGACTCCATTTTCAAGGCACTAGCCAACTGTTTATTTCTTTCAATCTATATGTGATTGGGTGTCATTTTCATGCTTACTTGTGATTATCTCATCATGTTATTTGTTGTTTACAATTGTTAAATCGAAACTCCTAAAAAACTTAATCTATAATACCATCATCATACTAAATCATTTTGCCTTAGTAACTTAATAGGGTCTACCCCCCTTGGCTTCGTTAGGAGTTGAGCCTAAAGGGAGGAGTCAAGAACAAGGTGACAGCCTTAGCTTAACTGGGTATGACTTAGCTTAACTTTTTTCTAAACAGCTAAAAAGATAATAAAAAAAAAATTGATTGATCTTGTCTTTAAAAAACATAAAAATTAAAACTCAATCCATCTAGCGACTCCACTGTCTAACATCCCTCCAAGAATTTCTACCTAAAGAAACTACCATCAATTATTTAATTTTCTCCCTGATCCCCAAAGGTTTATTAGGGAAATATTGAATAGGAAAACTTCTTGTAGAAACCTTGAAAATTTAGGAGACCAATCCCTCTCAGATATCTGTCACATATTTGTAGAGAGTCATGTTCACCAATATCAAGAAATGACGGAATTGTTCAAACCCCTTGACTTTTCTCAGATAGCAGGTGCTCCCCATGCCATTCCAAAAGATGCTATCAAGAAGCTCCCCATATTTCAGGGCAATAATTCCATCACTGCCAAGTCTCACATTTGAAAGTTTGAAAAGCACCTGGTCATTTATTGCAATGATGCTACCCATGACCATGACGATGTCAAAATGAAGCTCTTTGCTTTATCCTTAGAAGATGATGCTGAAGAATGGTACCTCAACCTAGATGATGATTCATATAAAACTCTTAGTGAATTCCTAGAGGGTTTTAAGAAGAAATGGGGAGAAAAGAAAGAACCAAGACATCTGCTTGCTGCCCTTCATAACATTAAGAAGATGGAGAATGAAACCATGGATGAATTTAACACTAAGTTTAGGCATGTGGTGGCGGACCTCCCTAAAGAAATCAAGCCAAAGGATGCCTCCATCCTCATATCTTATATCGAGGATTTCATTGGTGATTTGAGGTACCAGTTAAGAGACAAAGAGCTGACAGATCTAAAAACTGCTCAGGAATTGGGCGAGAAAATAGAAAAGAATATGCAGTCTTCAAGCAAATACAACATTCCAAGTTACACTTGGGGAAACACTTCATACAACAAAGAAAAGGGAAAATTCGTTGAATCAGAAGAAAAGGGAGACTCTAAAGATCCCATGGAATAGGTAACAGACATGATAAAAGACTTGGTTACTAGTCAAAACCAACTTATGGAAAATCAGTCTGCACAACTGAATCATATGCACAATAGAATAATCACAATGGAAAGAAATAATGGACCTAGGAACTTTCAGCCTAAACAGAATCAGATGTATCAAAAGAAATTCCCTCAGCAAGATCCTAGGACTCCAAACTAGTTAGACTCAGCTAACATGGTAGAATAAGTAATTCCATGGTGTCGACCCTGTGAACAATTCCACCAAGAAATCACTTGTTATGTTGCAAATTAAGTCATGGAACATGGACTTCCCGAGGTCAGTAGTCAGGAAACAACTTCAAGCGAGCTTGATCATATATACATGGTAGGCCAGGCCTACCCTTTGTCACCAGCTAAACAGTACAACACTAAGGATGAAACCATTGCAGAATCTTATCATTGAAACTTATGATGAAAATTGTAATGTACATGATGGGACTCCTACGTGTTCTTCATATAATGATGACAGTCTAGAAGGTTTACTTCCTTGTGAGCTTTTCTCTGAAGAAGATGAGTATGAAAATGAGGAAAAGTATAACTTGGAGTATGATACAAGTGATGAAGACTCCCTTATCCCTGACAAAGATGTTGATGAGGAGTCCTAGACATTCATGGAAAATCGAGTCTATGACATGAATAAAGAGGAAAATAATGAACTAGAAACTTTTGATGGTTTTGTTGATTTTTTTGTCTATTTTAATTAATAAATTGATGAATAATAGAGCAAATCCAAAATCCTAGATCAGTGGATTCTCAGCCGATTTGATTGAAATCAGTCAGATTTGCACTAGATTGACCGGATCTAACAAATCCTTAACTAAAGGAGGTGATATGGGTGGATCCAGAGTTGAACTTCAGCTTCCTTTATGGGGAATTTCGCCCTACCTCTCTCCTCCACATGTGTGGGCTCATCTGGATGAGTTTTGGTGGATGCTTTAGTCAACAGGTTGAGGTGTTAGTCAGATCAGCTCTCCAATTGACACTCAGACTTAGTAGAAGCTCAGTTCAGCTTTATATCAGTCATTGATGGAATCTCCTTTAGCTGCAGTGGTCTATATCCTTGGTATTTGCACCCCCTCTGGGCTGGGGTTTCAATTTTGTGTATAAATAAAGCATGGTTTCCTCCTTTCAGAGTTATCTAGAGTTGGATTGAGGAGTCATTGCTATTGTAATACTATGTAATATATTTTTCTATTGGAATAAAGTGAAGCTTTGGAGGCAATATGGTGTCATGTCATTGTATGTGTGGATGAGGACTGCCATGTTTCACTGAGGTAACCTGTATCTATGTTCATAATTTTCTGGTTGTTTGTGGATTCATTCGTAAGATTGATAATAAGTTTATTATAATCTTGATAGGAAAGGAGTTTGTAAATAAGTTTATTGGCCATCTCTATGTATGTATTAACCGGATCTCACAAGTATTTTGGCAAGTCTTTTGATTCAGTGTTCATAGCTTGGAGAGGATGCTGATCTAGTTTTCTTCTTCACTCTCTCCAAAACCATTCAAAGGCATAGTCCCTTGACATTCCACCGAAAAACTCCATGGTTGATCTTCAAGGCTTCCAACAAAAATGCTCTTCTTTTCCTCTTCCTCCTTCAAATTTTCTAAAATCAGTCCAGTTACTTGTTTGCAGCTTTAAATTTTTTTAGATATATCAATTTCATAATTTATTTTACATATATATTGCTTCCTTAAATCTCATAAACTAGATCTCATTCCTAAAAGAAACTTTACAAGCATTATAGATCTAGTTTTAGGGAAAATTGTCATTTTTCAAGGCTGTGAAAGTAGATCTAAATCTTGTTGAATGCATGGCTGTTTCCTTAGAATATAAAAAATTGTATTCATAAATTTAAGTTATTCATATTGGTTACCTCCAAATCAAGCCAATATCCCAAGGAAATCTTGCTTTCCTTGGTTCTTTTTCTGCTTCTTTAAAAACTAGTTTTAACTTAGAATTTTTGGGTAATAAGTTTGTTCATCCAAAAGTACTTTGAAAGTAGTTTTGGGAATATTTAAATGTGATAATATTTCTGGTTTTTATCAGGTGTAACATAAAATAGGAGGAGGCGCTGTCCGAAAATCATTTTTGGACCATTCGAAACCCCCCAGGGGGTCTCCGTCTTCCAAAATTTTCAAAATTTCGCAATTTGTAAACCTTGGGTCTCATTCCATATAAGGACCAAGTAGATAATTTTCAGTTTTCTGATATTTTAATTGCTGTTAATAAAATAATAACCTCTTCAAATAGACTCTTTCGGGCCTGTTCACCATCCCCCCTGGGGGGATTTGCGTTTGTGTCATTTTTTACTTTTTTTCATCTTTTTTCAATCTAGTGTAGTTATAATATGTAGGGTAGTATAATTTGACTTATAATCATTTCCATATTCCATATTTGGTGGTTTCAAAGTAATTTTAATACTTACACCACGAGCTTCCTTTTGAGCCAAAAGGTGAAGAAAGGGTCGTGGTAGTCTAATTAGAAAATTGTGGTTTGCTTATCTGTTTATTCTTCATATGCTATCATCATTTGTTTTAGTAATCATAATAAAATAAACCCCTCCTTGATTCCCTGATTGATATCCACTTGGACCGAAATAGGTTCCTAGCGAATTTTCTTTTTTAACAAGAACACCTCTTTTAAAATTTACTAAAAATAACAAAGACTCCAGTGTGTATGATTTGTACTTGGTTGAGGCTGGTACAAACAGTCAATCTACATCAAAAACATTTGAGTGACTAAAATAATTAGGATTCACTCTCCCCAAATTGACAAACCATCAGGCAAAAATCCAACACCTCGATCAAACCATTACGGTGGCAAAATACCCAAAGGAAGTGGGAACTCCTGAAAAGTGACCTCGGGGCACCAATATTTGATACACCTTCGGGTGCATTATGAACAATAGTCTTAGAGAATCCATTCATCCCACATATTCCTTACGGGTAGTTGTGGCGGTTTAGTTTTGGACATACTTCAAGTACCCCCTAGGTATATCTGGAGTCCCCTCACCTAATTTAAATTACTCATATTCTTACATTAATTTAAAATTAACCAAGATACAATTGCACAACATTCATTCCAGCACTTGCAAGCACTCTTAATTGTTTTTCGACTCCATTTTCAAGGCACTAGTCAAATGTTTATTTCTTTCAATCTATATGTGATTGGGTGTCATTTTCGTGCTTCCTTGTGATTATCTCATCATGTTATTTGTTGTTTACAATTGTTAAATCGAAACTCCTAAAAAGCTTACTCTATAATACCATCATCATACTAAATCATTTTGCCTTAGTAACTTAATAGGGTCTACCCCCCTTGGCTGCATTAGGAGTTGAGCCTAAACGGAGGAGTCAAGAACAAAGTGATAGCCTTGGCTTGAGACTTGCCCCTAAGGACACATTGAGTGGCTTGAATATTTCTGCCATGTAGCCCAGGTGTTTGAAAGGTGGCAATAGTGGTAACCCGTACACAACTTCCATCCAAGAGAATTGTTATGGATGTTGTAGTAGCTAACATTCCTCCCTATTTTGGCATGTTGTTGTCAAGATCTTGGGCATCAAGATTGAAAGGAACTCTTCAAATGGATATGTCATATGCCACTATACCTTTATTTGGATGAAGCAAAAGGCGTTATAGTGAGAATAGGTTAGCCTATGTGGTCAGTAGTCAAGACATCTTGAAAAATAATCTTGTTTATGCTGTTGATGTTAACCCAAAAAATAACTCACTCAACTCTACATGGCCTACAATACCCAAGGACACCCATACACAACCCTCATTTGACCCCATTTGACCCCCACACCCTCAAGAAGGCTTAAAAACAGGAAAAAGGGCTTAAAAACCCCTAAAAAGAGCCTAAATAACTCTCATATGAGCTAAAGCCTCCAAAAAGGGGCTAAAACCCCTCAAAGGAGCCTAAAACCCTAAAAGGAGCTAAATATTGAGTGAAAGGGGCTAAAATCCCAAAAAAGGGGCTAAAGCCCTAACCAGAGGCTTAGAACCCTAAAAAAGCTATAAATAGAGGGGTGGGGGTCACTCTCAAAACACTTCTCCCTTGCATACTGTTATGCTACCCGAGTGGAGGCCTTGAGACCATTTATCTCTCAAGCCACCCACACTCCCTCTCATCCATCCTCCCATTGAGCCATAGCTCCCCCATTGCCAAGAGAGGTGCTTCTCCCAGCTAGGGCATGGTGGCCCATTCCACCAAGAGAAGGTATAATTTGTTGTTTTGCTTTGTTTATTTGATTTTATCTAACCCATATTTTCTTGCAGGTTTCCATTGTTTGTTTGCAAGTTTCTAACATTTTCTTGCACATTGTTAGAGCTAAACCGTAACCGTGTTTATAGAGGGGTTTCCATCTCTTCTTTCTTTGGTTGTTCTCTATTTCATTTATGTTCATTTCCTACATTCACCACCAGGAACCCATCCTTCTATCCTATAGACAAAAGGTAGCCATTCCTACCCTGTAGCAAGGGAGAAATCCATGCTACATAACTCACGACCATACCAGGTCAATCCCACAGGAGCCCTGGGTTTATTTTTCAAAATTTTAGTTTTTATTTTTGTTCTGTTAACCTTATTTAAATGTTTGTTCAATCTAGCTTAGATTCTTGTTTATTTACATTTTCATTTACTACCGAGCCTCCAGAAGGAAAATCCGAGTCCATTTGGCCACAGTACAGGTTACTACTGGATGGATCTGAATTGGGGTCAAAAAAATTTCTATTTCCGTAGCAAGTCGCTCTTATCATGCCCAAAAATGGGACTAGGTTGCTCATTTGGGCCTCACAGGTGCAACCGGGTCTCCTATTTAGCCCCAAAAGGTGCGACCCCCTTCTAGAAGTCAACCCACTTCTATTTGCAAAATCTGAGCAACCCCCTCACCTGTTTCTGGAAACATTTGGTGACCCCCTCGCCACATTTGACCCGAAAAGTGCAATCTGTCACTCAGAATTTGATTTTTTAATAATCAAGGACTATCAGTGTGACTCAGCTACCTCTATCCATCCGAACTGTTTTATTTATGCTTCTATTTTTGTTTATGTCCATTACATTTACAGAACAAAGTGTAAATCAAAGTGTAAAGCAATACTTAATGGGTTAATGAACATAGTTTGACTAAAATTCACTTAAAATCAACAATCTTGCTTAGCCCTTCCTCCTCTACCCAGCCATCACCCTTCAGGGTATTCTGGGATAAGACGAAGGGCACAACTCATATAGTAATAGGCACTTCACCTAATATTGTTCGAAGCCACTAAAAACTAGTGACTTGGAAGGTAGAGGGGGTAGAGAAGGAGGGCTTCTCATGATGCTCAACATCCTCCCTGTTGACCAACCTTGCATCTGAAGGGTGACCTATGGAGATACAGATGGGCTTAGTCCCATTGTGTTAAGAGACCAGCACCTTCTCTTGGTTGAAGAAGAATATAGGTGTAAGGTAGTCACCTATTCAAGCTATCACGATTCAAGATTACAAATGGTACATGACTAAACAATTTTTGATTACTATTGACTGCTTTCAACCACAATGTTATGAACTACGCGGAATATTCATAAACCATTTGTAGCCACCATATAACAGAGAAAAAAAAAGACATACAACCATACCATATAAATAAACCCAACTCAGTTCATGATGCTGAGTGAGCTAGTAAAATTTACAAATTTACACTAAGTGAAAAATCTGCAATCTTTGAGGAAATAAGTTCCTAACTGCCTTAACCATGCAAAGCACTTGGGCTCAGCCTAGAAACTCATTGTAAGGAGTACCACAGGAACCCCAACATAGCTGGCCACTAAGAGGAACTGCTAAGCAAAACGGGAAACGAACCCCACCGATTGAGTAGTACGCCCATGAGGAAAAATCCAAGCGTTGTCTTCTGGTAGTCTTGGTGGATGAGTGACCACCTGCATCCAATAGGAAGCCATTAAAACTAGGGTCCAAAAATCATTACCACCATTTTGACAAACAAATATGACACAATTGATCCCTCACGCTCTTCCTCAAGCCTAAGAGGAAAACCACCATAGTACGGATCATTAAACCGACAGCATCGAGACCATTCTCAATGACCTTCTACACCATCAGAAGGCCACACATCCCTTGATTCAAATTCAGACCCATATCAGTCTGAACCAAATATGCACACTGCACCATCAAGCCCCATGGCTGGTGCAAACCTGGATCCATTTTTCGGTATAGCAATTGCTAGTGGACTCATGTCCACACCACAAACTATCACCAACAACCCTGCAGGTGGCCCCAACACAATTATGCAAACCGTTATAAGCCAGCTACCACCACTCATATTAACCAGTCAAGTTGTCCCACCTACAACACATGGGGGTAGTAGCCCTTACACCTACACTGCCCCTCCTGTCTTACATGGGGGTAGTGGCCCTTCCACCCACACTGACCCTCCCACCACACTTTGGGGCACTGGCCCATCCACAATGGTGCCACAAGTACCCCCAGCTATGCAGGTGCATTATGCACCTGCAAACCCCACCACCATGGCTTCCCCATCTCACATCAACCTGGGGTCAAACCTTCCTTTCATGGCACGTCTCAACTTGCCTAATTTGGCTCGGTTAACAAATGACCCTATCTGCCATCAAACGTTTTGGCCTCCCATGCCAACCAAACTTCTCTCAGACATTCCCAAGTTTGAATGGAAGGCAGGGGAGTGCCCCCAAAACCACATCATGACGTTTCATCTATGGTGCTCATCAAACAACATCGTAGATGATTTGATCAGGCTAAGACTATTCCAATGCACCCTCACAGGTGTTGTAGCCAAGTGGTACATTGAGCTACCACAAGCCAAGTACCCAGATTTCAACTCCCTGGCATTCATGTTCCTGCAACATTTCCAATTGCCTGTCAGATATGATGAAGGGGTGTAGATCTTGTTATCTTTCCACTAGAATACTATGACCCACATAACCAACCACATCCATGAGTGGCAGCAATGCCGTAGTTTGTGTAAGATCCAACTTGATGACAGGATCTTCCTAGATTGGTTCCTCAAAACCTTGCTCTCACCTATAGCAAAGGACGTTGCATCTGAATGTCCCCAATATAAGGAGGAAGCCATCTTGAAAGCCCAATAGTTCAATCTGATCTATGCACATTCTGGATACCTTTAAACCGTCATTCCAGATGCTCCTCGTGCAGGCACCTCCTACAAAGATGCACCGGGGGCATCCCATGCTATAGATGGAATCATATGTTCTGTCTCTTGCCAACCATAGCACTATCCGACACCACCTGCAATACCACGACAACCAAGAAACACCACTAGTGTTGCCTACCAAAACTAAACTCTGGACTATGGAAGAATGATGTCCTAGTCCAGAGCCACAACTTCTTATGCACAACCTATGCCACCACAATAGGCCCAGGAATTAGCTTGGACAACACAGCAATATGCGGGGCAAATGCCCATATTTGTGGCACTGACACCTACCCAAATCTACTATGCACCACCGATACAGGCTATTCAAGCCCCCACCCCTACTCCACCTTCTCCATTGGGACAAGTGTTTGCATAACAAAACTGTCCCAACCAGCCAGCCCCCAATAACCAACAAGGCCAAGCTAGGAATAACAGACCCTAGAACCAAGGAAACAATCAACCATAGGGAGTCAGTATAAAACCAAACCCTCCCAACAATGCCGCAGGAAACCAGCCAGCCCAAAATCCTCAATGACCAAATGCACTGAGACGCAACACCCCGTTGCATACAAACCAACCATGCACACTCTGTGAGGTCTACGGGCACTACACATTCAAGAGTCCCTTCATGGGTTGTGCTAAGAAGGCCATTAGGAACAAGGTTCAACATGCCACCAACACAACGGACCAAGCCCAACCCAGCCCGACACCACAAGGACCTCCTCCTATGGTGCTCCAAAATCCATTACTAGTCCAAGGATTGGTGGAAACCACACCCCCACCCCAACCCGATTCCAATGCTCTAGGGGCACCTCCGATGATAGAAACAGGTGTCCATCACCTGCTAGCTATGACAACTAAAGAAGTCAATCTACAAACTAGATGAAATTAGTACGGAACCAACACTGAACCCACTAACATATCAGTAGCATCTACATCTAAAATAGTTAATGCACCTCTTCAGTTACCCCCTTTCCCATGCCCCCGCATATGTCGGGTTGCCAACAATGCCACGGCTAGAGATGCTATCAGCTACAACATCATGGATGATTTGTCCCAAACACCTACTGCCATGTCTACTCTTGAGGTACTAAAAAATTTCCCAATGCAGCGGAAAGCCTTACTAGCTTCCCTTGGGGCCATAGATCCCTCTGACTCCAAGTTGATCACATTCGGCACGGAGAATGGAGAACTACGAATGCCATCAACCATTACCTTTCAAATCCCGGTGTCTATCTAGAATTTGGTTGTGCACCAGTGCATAGTGGATGAGGGGGCATCCATGTGTGTTATGTCTACCCTAGTCTCGCAGAAACTTGGATCCCCAATTCTGCAACCATCCTCCACAACTCAGTGGGATTATGATGGCCATCCCACTAAAGCCCAAGGATTCCTCCCCCATGTCCCCATCACATTAGCCAAGAAGACAGTTCTGATTAACATAGAGGTTGTCAATGCTCAATTAGACTATAACCTTCTCCTTGGAAAAAGTTATATGTATGCCATGAGAGTTGTAGCATCAACTATATTCTGTCTCATGATGTTCCCCCACGAAGGGAAAATCGTGATAGTTTATCAACTGACATATCATGATCCGCAAGGGCTAATAGCACCTACCAACATTATCCCTACAATCAACACCATTGATCTGCAAGGGATGACCACACATGCCAATGTTATCCCTGTGGTCAACACCATGGTTGAAAACATACCAGCCTCCCCATTGTTGAATGTGGGCCCTAGGTTGTTTTTTGATACCACCATGATGGCTTCTTTCCCCTTAGTACCACCACTGACATCAAATGAAACTGCGGATTTGTGCATGCTCTCATCCAGCACCACTGCACCCAAACAAGAACCGCATCTGCAGCCCCAACTGCAACCACAACACCGTCCACAGCTGCAGCATCCACAACATTATCCATAGCCGTAGCATTATGCACAGCCACAACCACAACCTCATCCCCACATACAGCCATTAGGGATTTATATGGGCTCCTCTCCAGTCCACACAATTCCCTTTCTCTTTCCCCCTCCTAGTGTCATGAACAATCTAGTAATGGCCACCTTAAACTTACCCAACTTTACATTGGGAATTCTCGTGTGGTATCTCGATCCACTGGCTCAACCACCAATGCCTAAGGTAGTTTTAACCCCTGTGCAACCTATTGCAGTAGAATCTCATCCTCCACCCAGCCCGCAAAAACCAACCACCACACCCACACTCGCATTGCCTCACCCAAAAAGAGCTAGGGGCAAAAATACGAAAGCTACCACTGAACCTCGACCGATCCTGCCTTTTTTTGTCTGCGAAGTACAGGGCCATCCAACTCAAAACTACCCTGAGATTCCTATAATCCGCGCCCATTTGGATGCCATGGATACAACCGAAAACCTCCCCATGGTTGAACTTCCAAGCATGCCAATAGTGAGAAACAAATCATTGAGAACAAACCATGCTTGTGCCCTTTGCGGATTGTATGGACACTATTCTCACCACTGCCAAGACTTTCCCAAGTTCCAAATGGATTTAGCCAACCTTAATCAACATTCCCTTGAATCTAAGATCAATTTGATCGAAGAAGTTCACCCCCCACCTCCTTCTTCAGACACCATGTCCATTTACATGATGTCGAGTTCTACAGACTTTCTTGTCTCCACCATCACCGACAGTCCATCAAACCTATCTCTTCTGTTGTTTCCCCAGCCACAAACATAACCTTAGTTGCAACCTCAACCTCAGTTACTAGGGAAATAGTGGGGCTCATTCCCACTCAACATGATCATTTTCCTTTTCCTTTTCCTACCATTCAGAATCATGAGTAAGTTTGTCTTGGCAACCCGCAATCTACAGGATTTCACACTGGAAGATCCTGTGTGGTACCTGGAACCAACTACCCTGCCTCTAATCCCCCAAGATGTGTTGACTCCTATCCATCCAATTGAGATGATGTTGCACCTACCTCTGGGTCAATCAAAGACTCTTCCCATCTCCAGGCCTACCCCTCTTCCTCCAACAGAGACTGGGGGCAAGGCCACCAAAACCAAAACCAATACCATTTACATGATCTCCAGCACCAATTTCCCTTCTGTCTCATTGGCTATGGAAGATCCACCTGATCTATCCCAGCACCACTTACGGATGACAGAGATATATGTAAGACTGCCTTCGGTTTTATCCCATTCCCTTTAAACCATACTGTTGAATTGGTTCTTCCCATAAAAGACCAGATTTTGTCATCCCGCCTTGCCAATGAATTTCTTTCGTCTTGGTAAGGGGGCATACCTCTTTACTGACTCAGATGGCCGACTCTTGAAGAAGCCACGTAACAGACTCTACCTCAAGAGAGCCTATGCCTGATACCACCACTATGAGTCCCTTATAGCGTAGTTTTTTACCTTCTTATTTTTCAACATTTTTAGCACCGGTCAGTGGCAACACCATTAGCTGCTAATCCAAAGCCACCCAAAACCAGTTCGAGACACCTCTCACACTTTCAGGCTAAAATTTACATCTCCTTATGAGACCATTGTCTCATGTTTAACAAACAAATTTTGGGATCACTCCCCGGAATTTACTTCGATTTACGAGCCACATCATGGTGATGCAAGTGTCTACAGACCTGTACTTGCATCACACTTTCCTACCACTACTCATGTGGTTTCTTGGGCCACCACCTGTCAAGGAATATTACTTTGATTTTTAACACATAGTTGTCTACTCCGTCCACCACTCCCTATGAATATATTCGGACCATCGTTTGAAAGACGGATTATTTCCTTTGCATATATTTGGCATATAACTACCTTCGGACTTGCACTCACATCACATGTAGTCAAGTCCTCCCAACACATTTCACACATGACTCTCCTGACCTCTTTTTGACAGCCACCTCGGTTTGTGAGCCTCTACTGCACCGACTCGTGTGCCTTTGCCGTGATCTCTCCCATGCATGTATTGGTATGTTTAAGAGCCACCTACTTCGTCCATACGTCACGGATGACATTTGGACCACTGTCCACCATCCCGACATGGGGTACCACCTGTGCCACCGCAATCGATTGACCATACTAGAGTTTCTTTTAAGCTCTTTTCTAACTCCTAAAAGAATGAAAATATTGTTGAGCATAGCTTCTTCCTTTCCTGCTCATTAAAGTATAGGAAAGGGCATCTACATTGTCTCGTTTATCTCCTTTTGCAGACTATGTAGACCATCAAATGAAAAGGACCACCTTGGCATATTCAAGCCAAGACCATTTCCCTCTGCATACTTTCATCCTTTCTCAGGCAGAGGGATCGAACTGTATGAAAAAGATCACCATGGTTTATCGTTAAGCTCTTTTCTAGCCTTCTCATCAAGAAAATATTTTTGAGCAAACTTGGTTTCGTTCATGCTCGTAAAAGTATCTGAATGATCGTCCAATCAGTATAGGTTTAACCTTTTTCATCCTGATTGGACTACCAATGGTAAAGAAGTCTCTCATCCCCTACAGGATGGGCGAGCTCACCTATGTATAATTTTATCCTTTTTCGATCACAGGAGACTACCAACAAAAAAGAGCCCCCACTGGAGTCTTCTTCATTATTTTAGACTCTCTAAAATTGAAAGCACCATCGAGCATTGAATTTCTTGGACTAGCAAAAAATACACAAGATCGTACTACAACGGTGTCTCTAGAAACCACCCCATAAAAAATAGTTTTACAGCATTCCCACTTTGGGGTGCCTTTGTTCAGAGTACTCTGCAATGTGTCTTCCTTGGATCCCATCAATATCAAAAGTGTCTGCCTCCCCCAATTATTTCCCATCTGCAGTGACATTCCTTGTATTACAGCTATGATCCCATTCCCATGAGTTAGTTTCATTTGTTGCCTGGTCCTCCCTACCATCATACTCTGAACAAAGGAAGTCTGAGTCTACTACAATCCCTTTTCCCCTTCCCCACCNAGGTCTCCCTCTGTCGACAACAACACACATATTCCATAGGATAGACCCAGAGGTACCTATATCTTGGTTTCATTAACCTCATTGATGAGTTCCTCGGACCATGTGAGATAAGTCCTTAGTGCCTCTCAGGATGGTTGTTTCTCACGTGCTCGACTCCAACTACATCATCGCACTGTTGAGATTCATACAGGGTATTGGTCCGTGTAGTATTTGGTCAAAGACCCCGGATGTCACCTGACTCTAGTACATTTATGAGTCTATTCAAGGGACCTAAACAGGTTTATGTCCCTTGTTATTTCAGGGTTGCATTGGATACAATGTTTAGAAGCTCCAGCAGTGCTTCTATATAGATTTATGATTGATTTAGCATACTTGTACCATAGAGACTCTAACTCTCCATCAGTGAGTCCATATAGCTATGTACCATTCCAGATCTAGAAGGCTATCAGTCATGAAGATATAGCATTCCATGAGAATTCCATGGGTCCAATGTAGTAGTTCTTCATATCAGTATTGTATTCATCCTCTCAGTGAGGCAACCACTGTGTATCATCAGTTGTATATGATCAGCTCTTGTATTATAGAGCATAGATTAGATCACATTATTCTTTTGACATTGTTATGAGCATAGGGATTCCCTCCTCATCCATATACATGTCACACATTATTTGTATCTCATCCATTGATGGGAACCATACTAATACAAAACCAAAAATCCACCATGCCCTAGCCCAGGAAGCACCACCTCTCCGCAAAAAATCCTATGATGTCTATCGGCCATACAATGAGCTCCTTCCCTCACACATCAGGGGGCAATCTGTTAACCCAAAAAATCCCTCACTCAGCTCTACATGGCCTACACCACCTAAGGACACCCATACACGACCCTCATTTGACCCCATTTAACCCCCACACCCTTAAGAAGGATTAAAAATAGGAAAAAGGGCTTAAAAACCCCTAAAAAGAGCCTAAATAGCTCTCATAGGGTCTAAAGCCTCCAAAAAGGGGCTAAAACCCCTCAAAGGATACTAAAACCCTAAAAGGAGCTAAAGATTGAGCGAAAGGCGCTAAAATCCCAAAAAAGGGGCTAAAGCCCTGACTAGGGGCTTAGAACCCTAAAAAAGCTATAAATAGAGGGGTGGGGGTCACTCTCAAAACACTTCTCTCTTGCATACTATTATGCTACCCAAGTGGATTCCTTGAGACCATCTATCTCTCAAGCCACCCACACTCCCTCTCATCCATCCTCCCATTGAGCCATAGCTCCCCCATTGTCAAGAAAGGTGCTTCTCCTAGCTAGGGCATGGTGTCCCATTCCACCAAGAGAAGGTATAATTTGTTGTTTTGCTTTGTTTATTTGATTTTATCTGACCCATCTTTGGTTGCAGGTTTCCATTGTTTGTTTACAAGTTTCTAACATGTTCTTGTAGGTTGTTGGAGCTAAACCCTAATTGTGTTTGCAGAGGGGTTTTCGTCTCTTCTTTCTTTGGTTGTTCTCTGTTTCGTTTCTGTTCATTTCCTATATTCACCACCAGGAACCTATCCTTCCGTCCTTTAGACGGAAGGTAGCCATTCCTTCCCTGTAGCAAGGGAGAAATCCCTGCTATAGTTGATACTGACTTAAGATCCTCTATATTTTTTAATGATGGCCCTCACATTGATCTCAGAATGCCTATACAAATAGATTTAAAGGAAAATAAGGAATTTGCTAAACAACAAGAAGCTTTGGTAAATAAGCAAAATGAATAAGGATTGCGGAATATGTATTTTGATGGGTCCATAAGTAAGAATTGGGCTAGTGCTAGTGTGTACATTATGTCTTCAATCAGAGATTTTAAATATTTATGTTACAAATTGACTTTTGAGTGTACTAATAATGTGGTTGAGAATGAAGCTTTTCTGCTAGGATTGAATGCTTTGAAGGATATGGGAACAAAAAGAATAGAAGTATTTTGGGATTCATAACTTGTGATAAACTAGGTGAATGATAGTTACCAAACAAAACATCCCAAGATGAAATCCTATAGGAATGAAGTTTGGGACATTTTGGTAATTATTTTACAGATCATAAAATCAAGGTGGCCCCCAGAATAAACAATCAGGTAGCGGATTCTTTGGCTACAACTGCTTGTATTTTCAAAACTCCGCTTTATTCTCAAAAAAAAGTATAAAGTCCAAGTTGTAAATAGACCTTCTATACTAGACAACTCCAAATACTAGCAAGTCTTTGATGATGACATGCATATAAAGATAATTCTGCAGATGTATGATGAATTTGTAAATACTCAGATTGATAAAGAAAATGAAAATTTAGAGAACTTCCAAGATGATGTACAGACTGAAGATGAAAAAGTTGAAAAAAAATTGAATAATATGATAGGGGGAAAAGACATGATTCAGTTGAAAAGTAATTTTATTCCAAGAGGCCTAATTCCCCTAGAAAATTTGTTTGACCAAAATGATGTTGCAAAGGATCCCAATGTTCATCTCGTTGATAATGTTGTTGAAGATCAGAATATAGGAACTGAAGAAAAACCTCGCGTTATAAAGTTTTCCAAGAATTTACCTGTAAAAGAAAAAAAAGAGTATATAAATCTGATGAAGAAATACACATGTGTATTTTCCTGGATCTATGAAGAACTGGAAGAGTATGATACTTCTTTCATACATCATACTATCCCGATAAATCCTGGAGAAAACTATTCTAACAAAACCTGAGAAGAATAAATCCCATGTTGCTTCATGTGATAAAGAAAGAGATCAACAAGTTGTTCAATTCTAAAATTATTGTAAATATGAGATTTTCTAAGTGGGTAGCTAACTTAGTACATGTTAGATAAAAGATTGGGGAAATCAGACTTTGTGTGGATTTCAGAAATATTGACAAAGTTTCATTAATAGACAACTACCCATTACCAAAGATGGACAACATTTTGCAAAAATTAGTAGGAGCTAAGATAATTTATACTATGGATAGATTCTCATGGTATAATCAGATCAAGGTTCTTCATGAGGAGCAAGAGAATATTGTGTTTACTACACCATGGGGTACATTCATGTATGCCAAAATGCCATTTGGTTTGATGAATACATGGGCTACATTTCAGCGTTCTATGGATATTGCTTTTGTAGAAGAGAAAGACAAGTTTTTAGTTATTTGCATGGATGATATAATTGTTTATCCTAGGTCTGAAAGGGAACATGTTAAACATTTGGAGAAGGTTTTTTCTAAAATGTAGAAATTATGGTATCTCACTAAATCCCAGGAAATCTAATTTTGCATTGGAAGAAGGAAAGTTGCTAGGACATAATCATTTCAAATATGGCATTAAAATTGATCCAGAAAGAGTCAATGCAATTGTAAAGGTTGAAGAGCCCAAGGGCAAGAAATAGGTGCAGTAATTTATTGGACAGGTAAATTTTCTGAGGAGATTCATTTCTAGTTTTGCTGAAATACTAAGAAACATTACCAATATGATGAAGAAAGAGAATGAAATAAAATGGACAATGGATGATTGGAAATACTTTAAAGATATAAAGAATGACATCACTAAAGCCCTAGTTTTGGTGAGTGCATATTTTACTAAAGATGTCTAAGTATTTCCGTATGCATCTAAACATACTATAGTTGGAGTCCTACTGTAGAAAAATAACCAGAATGTTGAGCGACCCATTGCTTTCTTCATTAAGGTATTCAGAGATCGAGAGCTAAAGCATGATATCATGGAAAAGTAGGCTTATGATTTGGTGAAATCCTTGAAGGATTTCAGAGTGTATATTCTCCATTCACATATTGTTGCATATGTCCCAAGCAATGTGATGAAGATAATTCTCACTCACTAGTACATATGGATCAAAATTTCAATGAAATATTGTCGTGAATAAGTTGAAATTGACATTTTCGTGGATAAACAGATAAAAAATTTGAAAAAATATGTTCTAACCCTCCATAAGCATCGCTATAGAGATGCACATAATGGTTTGTCTCTATAGTGACAATAGTTCATTGAAATAGCGACGACATCAAAAATCAAAAGTAAGAAATAAATAATAAAATAAATAATGGGAGGAATCAAATAATAATAAAAAATAATGAAAAGTTTGCTTCATCAATCCTGTTATATTTTTATCATTTAAGCAATATTATATTAGGATCTTATCTGAGAGAATAACATGCATAGCAATAATCACAAGAGACAAGAGACACAAAGAATTTTCCTTGGGGAAACCATAAAGGAGAAAAATCCGCAACTTCCTCAGAGATAGAATGTGCACAAGTAGCAAAAGTAAAACCCAAAAACATAAATATGGTCTCTGACAGCTGATCTCTCTCTCTTGTTCCAGCACTTCCTCTCTCACTCATGCACCCTAGTTAAGTGAGTGTCTGTGTGTGTAGAAATGAGGAGAGCCTCACATCTGTTTATATTCTTCCATTCACTTTATTTCAACTACAAAAAGTCGGCCTCACTTGACAATTACTTACCAGGTCTGACTTCTCTAGGAGAGTCTAATAACCCTAGTGCCCCACAACTATGGGGACTTTACCCCCCTGATCAACAAGGAGGGTTAACCTCAACTCAATTGTTGTGACTATTGCCCCGACTTACAATGGAGGGTTAACCTCATTAACTTTACATGACTTTATTATATTAATGACTCTCCCGAGAGGAACATCGAGGTATTCTTTTGACACAATTCATTAGTACAAGTCTTCTTCTCTAGATCATCATCAAAGCTGGATCATCACTAGATCATCACTGGATCATCATCAAAGTTGGATCATCATTGGATCATCATCAAAGCTCCGCTATGTCAATCAATTGGTGCTATATCTCAATTCTACTCGTCATAGGAAGTTCTCATAGAGCCAACCCTTTTTCATGCTTGTTATAGGACTAGCCTCCATGTAGTTCTTCATCTTCTTCAACACTTATATCTGACCATGGGAGGAACACATCATGCAACCATGTTAGAAAGGCCCCGTTGACTCGAGAAAGGGGCATAAGAAGGAAGTTCATGCGTGCAACCAAAGAAAATGCACCACGTGCGTGATAGAAGCAAAGGAAGATCATGAAGGATGTAAAGGGACCATGAAGGCAGAACATAGAGGCATGTGCAAAAAGGAAAGGCAAGCATGGAAGCGCATAAGGGGAAAATGGCTGGAAAGCGACAGATGCAGAATCCAGATCATGGTCGTATAGGGCGGTGTAAGCCTACAGCTACACACGCATGAGAATATATTTGTAAGCCAGGATGATAGTGCCTCGTGTCAAGTCATGAGCATCACAACTGTAACCAGAGGGGTGACTGATGGTGACGGCTAACCGACTGTCAGTATGTCATTGGCCTTGAGTGGCCATGTAAATTGGTATAAATAGAAGGGATGCAATAGTTAGAAGGTTGGTCTGTGATGTTTTCATTGATCCCTATTCAGTTTCCAGTAGTAGTTTTTCTATTCAGTGGTAATTCATGGAGAGGGATGCTGGTTTTGTTGTAAGGTCATAGCCATCAGAAGTGGAGTAGACTCAGAAAGAGTATATTAGCAATAGAGGGACTGCTATGTGAGAAGACCGCTAGGAGTAGGAGTAGAATAGAAGAGTGAACCAGAGAGCATGACAAATATAAGTCTGAACTTAAAGACACATCTCAAGATCAGTGTGTATCCCACAGACTACAAGGCGCTATATCCTTTCTCATGCCAGATCAAGAGCACCTTGGTGGTTTTTCCTAGATGGGTTTCCATGTTATCTCTTGTGTTTGAATGAATGGTTATATGGTGAATGTCTATGTGATTGATTACTATTTTCTTTTCGTAAAATGTTCAAATGTTACTTGTATCTCTGTTATCATTATGCAATTGGTAAATGAATGGTCAAAATGCATTGTTGAACAAATCTATATATATATATATATCAGTCTGTATGATTAATGTTTTGAACCCTGACTTAAGTCATAGAATCGATTGGATGTGAATCAACTGCGTCGCATGAGTTTCTCTAGCTATGAGGTGGAAAGGAAGGTCAGGTCACACGCAATGACATATGTTTGTGCTCGGTAACACATAACTAACTCCTCTGTCCAGCCATCTTGTTGCCTTCGTTGAGCTCCTTGGCTGCAACCCAAGGACTATACTCCCTCGACAATTGCAGAAACATGGTTTGACGGTTACCCATATATGAGATATCTCAGGTGAGACTGCACCTACTTTGCAGTTTTTTCTGATGGGGCTTTCTCTATCGAGATGGTATCTCGGGTAGTTGTTGGATCGGCGGCATGCATAGAACCTAGGTCACGCGAGTAGGGAAAAGTGGCCAACAAATGGTTCCATTGCCAGCGTCGCAGAAAAAGGAATCAACAACTGGCTAGAAGCAGAAAGAAATATTATGGGATGTGAAATTAGACTACATAAGCCCAGACGTACCATCAAATTCAGCAGAAGTCAAGGACATGCCTGAACGGTTCCAACACCTATTGCAGAAGAAGGATTCACCTGAGTTTAGTAAGATGAGACCTCTTCTATAAAGTTGTTTGATGCTAATCCAAGATAAAGATGCTATTGCAGAGCTGGAAGAAATAATAGATGAGATCCATGTAGATCCACAAATTGAGAAGAAGGTTAACCAGGTGCGATGGAAATGTAAAACTAGTCGAGAATTGAGAATGAATGCACATATAGGTGATTATGACATGGACTATATCATTTTAGATCTACGGTCAAATGTCAATATCCTAACATGCCAAACCTGGGAAATCATGGGCAATTCGCACTTAGACTGGTCTCCTATCCAGCTGGGTCTTTCCAAATAGGAGAAGGTACTACCCATTAGGCGATTAAGCAATGTCATTGTCGATGTTGAAGGATTGCACACATATGCAGACTTTGAGGTTATCAAAATTGTGGATGATAAAAATCCTTACCTCGCACTACTAGGGATAGATTGGGATATAGACAATCAAAAAATCATAAATTTCAAAAAAAGGATCCTCTCCTTTGAAGATGAGGAAATGAAGGTAGTCTCTCCCATTGATCCATTTGAGGGGCTAAGATATGTTGAGCCTATTTATAATGAGGGGAAGGCTGATTATTTTGATCAAATCTACAATGTTACAGATATGCACGAATACCATATCATTCCGATGGTAGATGGAAACCTAAGTTGGAAGTATGCAAGTTCATGTACGTATGATTCAAGGGAGGCTTCAGAGAATTGGAAAAATAGATTACATGAAATCTCCATGAGAAGGTGTGTAAGAGTTACAAGGTCTGTAGGACACATGGAGACTGAGTCAAGGGAGTTACCCACCTATGAGAGTTTCTTATAAACCTTGGATGTGGCACCCAAGACCTGCAATAACTATGAGCAGCTACAACAAGGAACCCAGTAGGTTGCGCATACAGTTGTAAGGGCTGACAAACACCCTATAGTTCATGATACAGTCCAAAAATAAAAAGGGAGTATAGTTGAGAAGATCAAGCACAATAATGTTCACTAACACAGTACAGTTACTCAGCAAGACAATATACCCAGGGATGCAGAAGATAATCTGATTAACTTCTGCATGCAAAAAATAGTTGAAACAATTAAATATCGTAGAATAACACAAAAAAATTTGCAGGATGAAGCAGTTGTACAAATTGCATATCTCCTCCAGGAATACGAGGCCCTCTTTCCTCTCAACGACATAGAAAAAAGGGAATGGTGGAATACTTAGAGGAGATGAAGATACCCTTGCGATTACAGAACAAGCCAAGTCAGCAATAGCTGCTGCCACGACATTATCAATCCATTAGGGTGAAGCCACCCAAAGAAGGAAGACTTATCCTACAATATGACAGCAGAGTATTCAAGCACCCACAAAAACTAAAGACAAATTGGTTAAGGCCATATATGATCACACAAACTATGGATATGGGCACAGCATAACCCCAGAAAAGTCGATGGTACCCACGTTGCAAGTTTGGTGAATGGAAGTTGCCTGAAACCTTACTACGACACGTGTTAAAAAAAAATGACCAAAAGACGTAAACTATTCTATTACAGGATTTCCACAAAACTAGTAGAAGGCACGAACAATAAACCACCCAATAATCAAGTCATCACATAAACCCAAGTGGGTGAAGTAAAGTGTGCAAGGGGTGAGCAAAATGAAAAGCCATTGGTATATGGGGAAAGGAAAGAAGAGGGCAAAGGATGCAAAAAGCAGGAATGATAGGCTAGCTAGCATTAACCAGTGGATCCATGCCAAATATTTGTATGACTGTGGCACCTGCATGGCATTAAATAAATGTAGTACGAGGAGAAGGGCAGTGTACTTTTAGATCTCATCAACTGTCCTAGCACTAATTACCATAAATAGTTTGACAAGTACAACCCAAAAGGCCAACAACAAAAATTAATGAAGAAAGCATTGGGAAAGCCAACCTGAGAGATTGATTAGACCTAAACCTCCTATCAAATGATGATTGAAAGACACTGTGGAATATGTAACTATTTGGATTCCCCATCAATAAGTTTTCTTTTATGCACAGTGATCACAGGAGCCAAGCCATTATAGATCTACATCCTGTCACCTATCTTCCATTCCACTAACGCCCATGGTAATTAATATTCCCAGTGAGAGTGAGGCATCAGATGCAACTTTCATCTCTAGTTTCCTCATTGATGAGGAAGTAAAAACCCAGTTAGTCGAAGGTCCACAATCACAACAACCAACAGAGATCGATGCAATGGAAAGAACAAGGAAGCCACAAGAAATTCCAACTCCTAGTTCACATCCTGTGCCAAACCGAGTCCAGGGAATACTAGTTATTCCAGGCGATCCATCTGCAAAACCACCGCCAAGAAAAAGGAAACATAAGGTTCCATCCACTCAAGAAGAGAGAGGAAAGGCACATGCTACTGAGCAATGAAATGATGGTGGAGACAAAGCCTTTCTATCATAAATAGAGCTAGAGGTAGACCGAGCCGACATGAACTTCCCATGCTACATTCGGCCAAGAAGACTTGGTGTAGGGGATGTAGATCTTTTGAAAAAGGAGATGACCACTTTGATAGCACCATGAATCCCTTTCAACATGAACTTGTTGCATGAAATCCTCCTTGAGTTGGTTGTATTGAATCTCCAAGGCTACGACACTTAGCAACAAGAGGGGTTATAGATAAAAGACTGCATGAACATAACCCAGGTTGCTACGTGTGCTGTCACGGTACTCAAGCCACAGAATTGGGCTGAGGGACTGGCCACTACAGGCCTAACCAACATGCTCTTCATACCTCACTTTGGCCATAGCATATAGGTCAATAAATATGTAAATTAGTTACTGGTCTGCTTTCATAGAGGATACTTATGTCTAGATCAGCCATATCAAGTTAATGATGAATTAATAGTGAGAATAACAAGACTCCCAAACAATGACAAAGATCCTCTGCCTTACCTGGCTAAGCACAATAGTAAACCCATCAAGCATAATAAAAACGTTTAGCAAGTAGGACGGGGCCACTTGCTTGGGCCCATCTAGGACAAAAGTGTCTGTGTTGCTGCAAAAATCTTATCCTGTAAAATATTTCATAAGATGATACTGACACAGTGTTCGGCAGTGGTAGTAGAAATTGAAAATTTATGTGCATAGGGATAAAATTTCAAGTGTTCATGGTACTTGTCAAACACACTATTCGAAGATGTGTTGCTGGCTTAATACAAGAAAGGTCACAAATTCTACTATTCCTAGTTACTAATTTTGATTTCCTTCACTGTCTGGGCTGATCCTCCGGACTATGTACACATGGATGTCCCAATATATTTCCTAGGGGAAAGATACCAGAATCTATGGGAAGACAAGGTAGATAGAAACCACTAGTAGGATAAAAATATTGTATTCTTCATGCACGTAGAGGTGCTACGACAAGTTGTCCAACAAACTCACAGGATCCTTGCCACAACAGTGCATAGGTATGCTGCTTTCGTCAAGTTTGAAGCTGATATACATAATATAAATAAATTGCCTACAAAATATCCACTTCAGCAGATACATCAAGCAATATTTATAGTGATCGACAATGATGTGGATGCAATTGTCAATCTGTGGCCTGAGGAATGGTGTGGCCCACTCGTAGAACCACTACCTGAAGAACGGAATGCAGAAGAACCACCAATTCATTAAGTTAATGGTGAAGAGAATGAAGGCTATGATGCCAAAGAGGATCCATCACAAGAAAACATGGAGAACGATGATGATATGGAGGAATTAGACCAGCATCCTTCAAAGCAGCCACCTCGTGGAGATCAGACGCAGAACCACGTGTAGCCTGAGGAAGGCCACTTGTCTTGAAAGAAATTGAAAGCCGAAAAAATGGTGAACACAACTATATTAACTGATGATGATTTACAAGAACTTGCCAACAATGTTAAGAAAGTTTCACAAGATAACCTCAATGGTTTAACGGCCCAACAAGTGAGCATTGCTACCCAAGTCCAGGACCACATCAATAAGTTGATAGTGGCTATCAACGACATCAAGGACACTGTGGAGGCTGAAACATATGACGTTGATCCTAGCGTGCCACTAGTCACACCTATGTTAGTACCGCCGATCTAAGTGCTCATTCAGAAGCAGACACTTGAAGCGAATGAAGAGATAAGCGTAGGTACTAGTGATAACAGTGCCGAGACAGACTTCTCCAACTTTATCTTAGAGGAGGTTTATAGCATCTAGCAGGCAGCCACAACCAAACTTTGGCTAAGGAAAAATGTCGTTGCTTACTACGCAGCAAAGCAGCAAAAGAAGTCCATGCTATGCAAGGCCCTGTTGGAAAGAAAGGATTAGGAACTGCAGTAGCGCATCAACCTCCTAGCTAATAAGGAGTAGGAAATATTATCCTAGGAACAAATCCATATCACATTGGTGGATTCTATTAAGAATTCCATTGCAGTATTCCCACCAGAGGCTGGGCAAGAAGATGAAGACTCCCTGGCTAAATTTGCTAGGCTTGCAAAGATCATGCATGATATTCAGCACCAAGTAGAAGATCTGCGAGCCAGAAAGATACCAATCAAACCCCTGGAGGTGCTGGAAGAAAGAAGAATAGTAGTGTCTGAAGCTGTTGAGAAAATCAAATATGGAGAGGCACTATGTGCAAAGGCTACAGATGCTATTGCAACTATTTGGGAAACATTGCTAGAGGATGATGCAACTGATAAAATAAGGAAGAGTATACGAGAGGTAGATGAGTGCATCAGTGCCGCAAAGGTGGAAATGTGGAAGCTTCCCCTCCAGCAAAAGGTCATTAAGAATGGAGAGAATAAAAGTCTCTAGTAGGTAGTGCAGACCCTTCGTGAGCAAGAAAAATCTAGGGAAGCTGAGGTTGATGGATTCCAGACAGAAACAGAACATCTCACAGAACATATTTATCCAATGCAATAGAAACATCAAAGCATACTACAATCGATAGAGAAATACTTGTTGGAACATGTACATTTCGACTGTGTGGAGCAATTGGCTGTGTAAGCAAAGGAAGCTGCAACAGAAGTTGCTAAGGTGGAAATAATGGTGCAGGAATTCCAAGGAAAGGTCTATACGACTGCACAGCCATACCTCGAACCAAAAAGTTCAAAATAATGTAAGAAAATATGACTAAGGAACTTGGCTAATAAAAAAAAAATTTGAAATTTTGAAATTTTGAATTTTGAAGGAAACCATAGAGCCGCGTATGCGTAACAAGGATGTGGAACTAGAAGCAGAAGTTGTGCAGAAATGATGAGGCACATTAAAGCTTCTTCTAAACTGGTTATGAAACAAATGATGGAAATTCCAAGACAATTGGAAAGTACTGATAGACTGTTAAATGCATCAAGATTCAATGGAGATTTGGTGCTTGAAACAAGACAACATTGCAGGCGGATCAAGTGTGGGGAACTCTGTAATGGTATCATCCAGATCATCACCATGTGATCACGACTGTTAGTAGCCAAAAGTGATGATTTCAATAATCATAGCATATCTAAGAAGAAAATCCAGTACACAAGATGAGGGTATTTTCTTAATAATGCACTTGCATAAGCCTGCATGGAAGATGACCTGATGCTCTTCCTATAATATTGAGGTTGACTTGCACCAAGCATACATCACTAAGTTGTGCTGATCAACCACTAGATGTAGTTACAAATGCATTGGGGAGTGTCTTCTTGAGAATCCTTGCGGGCTAAAGCTATTGCTGCAGCTTTCAGCGTGTCAGGTGTATCCAGAGATAGCAAGAAGGAATATGGTGATAGTCTCCCAGTTACTTTGACCCAGAGATAAGGATTCAAATAAGTCATCCTTAGCTATTAGTATATCAATAGATTAGCAGTCCTATCAGTGGCACCAGAGTAGACACCTATAGGGACTAAAGATATGGACCATTTTGACAAACTCTGCGGGGTCTAAAACATATTCCTTGTCATCTTTCACAATGTCTGCAGGCTTGGAAGGTGGCCTCATCTTCCACCCATCCAGACGGGGTCTTCAGCTCTTAGCGGACTACGGGAGGGCCAATGGGAAAATATTGGCTTGTACTCTATGCTGCTTAGGTGAAATTTGTCAAAGTTTGGAAAATCACTCACCTCCACCACCCTGGATAGCAGGGATTTTCTAGCTTTCAATATGGACAAGTATTCAAATTTCATATCTATGGAAAAAAAGGTGGTGAAGAATAAGTTATAGAAGAGATGAAATCGAGGAAGAACAACAAGAGAACAAGCCCCAACAACCCACAGCAACCACGCGTCAAACCCTAGGAGCATGAGAATGGTGGAAGATCTAAGGCCACTTAGATAGCTGTGTCAAAATGGGACACTAACCACACTTGGTGAAATTTGAGGTGGACTATGATAAGATGATTAAAGAGTCCTAGAGAAAAGACAACATTCCTATTGGTAGGGATCTTGGTCCCAATAAGAAGCGCATAAGTTTACCTTGTCGGCTCAAGTGAACTTTGAACTTGAATCCTTTGTTACCCATCCTATAAATGGTGCCAAGAAACAATCTATATCAGTCTGCCAATCTCGTAATGCACATAAGTTTGTGAAAAATTATCCTAGAAGGAACCTGAAAAAAGAAGAAGAAGAAGAAGAAGAAGAAGAAGAAGAGCAAAGAGTAGGATTCGCAAGCTAAGATGCAGCAAAAGCTTCACAATTTTTTTTTGCAAAAGATGTCGCACAGGTCATGCCGCTTCATATGTCCCTTGCTTCATGGCTAGGGATGAGCCACATGTGAATGTTGGGGGCATGTTGGCCCGGGAAAGGGGCATAAGAAGGAATTTTGCATGTGCAACCAATGAAAATGCACCGCACGAGCAATAGAAGCAAGCAAAGATCACGAAGGACATAAGGGGCCCATGAAAGCAGAACAGAGAGGTGCATGGAAAAGGAAAGGCAAGAACAGAAGCACGCAAGGGGAAAATGGCCGGAAAGCGATAGATGCAGAATCCAGATCATGGCCGTATAGGGCGGCATAAGCTTGCAACTATGCATGTGTGAGAATATATTTGTAAGTCAGGATGATAGTTCCTCATGTCAAGTCATGATCACCACAGTTGTAACCAGAGGGGTGCCTGATGGTGACGGCTAACATACTGATGGTATGTCGTTTGCCATGTAAATTAGTATAAATAGGAGGGATGCAATAGTTATAAGGTTGGTCTATGAGGTTTTTGCTGATCCTTGTTCATTTTCCATTAGTATTTTTTCTATTCAACGGTAATTCATGGATAGGGATGTCGGTTTTGTTGTAAGGTCATATCCATTAGAAGGGGAGTAGACTCAGGAAGAGTATAGTAGCAATAGAGGGGCTGTTGTGTGAGCAAATCGCTAGGAGTAGGAGTAGAATATAAGAGTGAACCAGAGAGCATGAGAACTATAAGTCTGAAATTAAAGACATATCTTAAGATCAGTCTGTATCTTGCAGACTGCAAGGTGCTATATACTTTCTCATGCCAGATGAAGAGCACCTTGGTGGTTTTTCCTAGATTAGTTTTCATGTTATCTCTTATGTTTGAATGAATGGTTAATATGGTGAATGTCTATGTGATTGATTACTATTTTCTTTCCTTAAAATGTTCAAATGTTACTTGAATCTCTGTTATCATTCTGCAGTTGGTAAATGAATGGTCAAAATGCATTGTTGAACGAATCTATATATATATATCAATCTATATGATTAATGTTTTGAACCCTGACTTAAGTCATAGATCTGATTGGATGTGAATCAACTGCGTCACATGAGTTGTGCTAGCTGTGAGGTGGAAAGGAATGTCAGGTCATGTGTGATGACATATGTTTGTTCTCAGTTGCATGAAATGGACTCCTTTGTCCATCCATCCTGTGGCCTTCGTTGAGCTCCTTGGCTACGAGCGAAGGGACTATAATCCCTTGACAATCACGGAAACATGGTTCCAGCTCTTACCCATCTATGAGATATCTCGGGTGAGACTGCACCTGCTTCGCAGGTGTTGCCGATGGGGCTTTCTCTATTAGGCCAATATCTCAAGTAGTTGTTGGGTCGGCGGGCTCCGTAGAACCTGGGTCGCGCAAGTGGGGAAAAGTGGCCAACAGGCCTGCCCACCAGTCACATATGACCATGGGAGGAACACATCCTACAACCATGTTAGAAAGGCCTAGAACTCACAGCTGACCATGGGAGGAACACAACTCGCAACCATTTCATAATGGCTTAGCACTTATATCTGATCATGGGAGGAACACGTCCCACAACCATATCGGAAAGGCTCAGTGCTTATATCCAACCATGGGAGGAACACATCCCACAACCATGTTGGAAAGTCTCAACACTTATATCTGGTGAGGGGAGGAACACATCTTGCAACCATGTCAGAAGGGCTCTGCACTTACATCTGACCATGGGAGGAACACATCCCATAACCATGGCAGAAGGGATCTGTACTTACATTTGACGAGGGGAGGAACCCATCCCGCAACCATGTCAGAAGGGATCTGCACTTACATCTGACCATGGGAGGAACACATCCCACAACCATGTTAGAAGGTCTCTGCAGTTACATCTGACCATGGGAGGAACACATCCTACAACCATGTCAGAAGGGCTCTGTACTTACATCTGACCATGGGAGGAACACATCCTACAACCATGTCAAAAGGGCTCATGTAATAATCAATTCCCTTGGAAGGAACCTTGATCTGGAGAACAAAAAGCTTTTCCCTGAATTACTCAAACCTCACTCTAGGTAATGGATTGGTCAACACATCAGCTATCTGCTCGTCCGTTGCAACATACTAGAGCTTCATTTCTCCTCTCTGCATCATATCCCTGATATAGTGATATTTGATCATGATATTCTTTGACTTTTCATGGACCACTAGGTTCTCTAACAACTTCACACAGCTCTGGTTGTCGTAATATATACAAGTAGCATCCAACTAGAGATCAAACAAATAAGACAGTAGCTTCCTCAACCACACTTCCTCACAACTAGCCGAACAAGCTGCGACATACTCTGCTTTCACTATTCTTAGTTCCGCGTAGGATTTATTCCTACTAAACCAAGAGATCACACTTGATCCCATACTGAAGTAGCACTCCAAAGTGCTCTTCCTATCAATGGCACTACCTGCCCAATCTGAATCAATGTAACCTTCTAGGTTAATCTTCTAATTCACCTCATACTTGAGCCCATAGTCAACTGTACCCTTCAGATACCTCACTGCATGCTTTACAATAATCAGGTGAACATGTCTCGGATCCATCAATAACTAGCTCAATGTGTTCATAGAAAAGAAAATATATGGTCATGTATTCATCAGGTAAATCAATGACCCAATCATCTGAAGATAGATCGTGGCATCAAGCATATCTAATGAAGCATCACTCAATAGCTTCAAGTTCAAATCCATAGGTGTGGTCATGGCCTTGTAGTACCTCATCCGGAACTTATTGAGGATATCCACTGCATACTTCCCTTGTCCCAAGGATATTCCATCCACATTCTGCCACACCTCCATGCCCAGAAAGTAGTGCACCATATCTAAGTCCTTCATCTCGAGCTCAGCAACAGGTCTCCTTCTTGCAACTTTAATGAGTTCCTCTTTTTTGTCAGGAACAAGTCATCGACATATAATAGGAGCATCACTAGTGTTCTACCTTCAACCTTGAAGTAAATTTTAGAATCCTCTTTACACTCAGTAAATCCTAGAGCCATCAATAAGATGTCCATCCTATCGTACCATGTTGAACCTCAAGATATTCTACAGTGACTCCCTTTGAAGCAGAGCATCCTTATCCCTATGCCTTTCATATTCTATGTATTGAAACATTCTATATTGGAGTGACAAGTAGCTTCCTCTGCTACTAATAGTCTATGTATCCATCTAGGGTCACTAGATACCAAGATCCTCTATCTTGAAAATGTTCTTCTCACACCCATATGTGAGCTTGTCATCCTCTATAGGCTTTCATCTTCAACCTTGTAGCAAATGTTAAGATATTCATCACTCTAGGTTATCTTCAAGCTCCTCATATATGTGTTATCCCATGGGTGTCTTCTAAGCTCATACAAGGCCTTCTTTAATTTGTACACATAAGTCTGCCTATCATGTGTCTTAACTTCCAGTGGCTGCAAATGTCTCTTCATAGTCTATGCCTTCTTTCCATGAGAAGCTTCATGCTATGAATCTTGCCTTGTATCCCACAATGTTTCCATCTACTGCATGTTGTATCTTCCATAGGCCAAAAACAGTTGAAACGATTAGAGATCGTAGAATAACAAAAACGTTTTTGCAGGATGAAGCAGTTGTATGAATTGCAGATCTCCTACAGGAATATGAGGCCCTCTTCCCTTTTAACGGCACAGAAAAAAAGGGAATGGTGGAAGACTTAGAGGGGATGAAAATACCCTTGTGATTATAGACCAAGACAAGTCAGCAATAGCTACCGCCACGACATTATCAATCCATCATGGTGAATCCATCCACAAAAGGAAGACTTATCCTACAATATGACAGCAGAGTATTCAAGCACCCACACAAACTAAAGACAAATTGGTTAAGGCCATCTATGATCACACAAACTATGGATATGGGCACAGCACAACCCCAAAAAATTCGATGGTACCCACGTCGTGAGTTTGGTGAACGAAATTTTCCTGAAACCTTACTACGACACATGTAAAAAGAAACAACCAAAAGATGTAAACTATTCTATTGTAGGATTGTGATAGAACCGGCAGAAAGCACGAAAAATAAACCGCCCAATAATCAAGTCATCACATAAACCCAAGTGAGGGAAGTAAAGTGTGCAAGGGGTGAGAAAAACAAAAAGTCGTTGCTATATGGGGCAAGGCAAGAAGGGGCCAAAGGATGCAAAAAGCATGAATGACAAGCTGGATAGCATTAACCAGCAGATCCATGCCAAATATTTGTATGACTAGGGCACCTACGTGGCATTAAATAAATGTAGTACGAGGAGCAGGGAAGCATACTTTTAGATCTCATCAACTGTCCTAGCACTAATTACCATAACTAGTCTGACAAGTACAACCCGAAAGGCCAGCTACAGAAATTAATGAAGAAATCATTGGAAAAGGCAACCTAATATATTGATTAGACCTAAACCTCTTGTCAAATGATAATTGAAAGACACTGTGGAATTTGTAAATATTTGGATTCTTCATCAAGAATATTTATTTTATGCATAGTGATGACAAGAGCCAAGCCATTACAGAACTACATCCTATCACTTGTCTTCCATTCCACTAACGCCCATGGTAATTAATATTCCCAGTGAGAGTGAGGCCTCAGATGCAACTTTCATCTCTGGTTGCCTCATTGATGAGGAAGTAGAAACCCAGTCAGCTGAAGGCCCACAATCACAACAGCCACCAGAGATCGACACAATGGTAAGAACAAGGAATCCACAAGCAGTTCCAACCCCTAGTTCACATCCTGTACCGAACCCAGTCCAGGGAATACCAGTTATTCCAGGTGATCCATCTGCATGACCACCGCCGAGAAAAAGGAAATGTAAGGTTCCATCCACTCCAAATGAGTGAGGAAAGGCACATGCTACTGAGAAAATAAATGATGGTGGAGACAAAGCCTTGCTACCACAGATAGAGCTAGAGGTAGAACGAGGCAACCTGAACTTCCCATGCTACATTCGGCCAAGAAGACCTAGTGCAATGGATGCAGATCTTTCAAAAAAGGAGAGGACCACTTTGATAGCACCATGGATCCCTTTTGGTATGACCTTGTTGCATGATATCCTTCGCGAGTTGGCTGTATTGAAGTTCCAAGGATACAACACTAGGGAGCAAGAGGGGTTGCATATAAAAGACTGCATGAACACAACCCAGGTGTTATAGTGGATTTCACCACTCTAGGTGGACCACTTTGTGTCCTTTGATGTTTCCTTGATCATCCCTAAAAAAATATGAAAAATGATACATGCGACTTTTAAACCTATAAGCACGTATATAAACGGGTTTGACCACTAAAACCATGTACATCGGGATGTGTGCATAATCCAAATCCTTTTGGAGTTTTCCTTGACATGGATCTGACTCATTTGAATCCTGTCCTTCCATATGCCTTGAGATCACTCGGATTCAACCTTTCATTACCCCTTTGAAAAGCTATATAAGGAACCCCTTGGTACATTGAAGGCATAAGAGAGAATTGAGAGCAAAGAAACTATAGTCCATTGTTGACGGAACTTATGCTTAACTCTGCATCCCTTTGTCCCTTGGAACACTTTTGTGTTCTTCCCAAGATTGCCTTTTGATTGTGAGCTTGCCATCGAGAAATGGAGGATTGAAATGGTGGAGGCCCAAGTGGGGGATTCAGTTTCTCTGGTTCGCAGACGTGCCGACAGAGGTTGTATCTTGTAATCTCTAATTTATATTAATAGAAATATCTTTTCCTGTCCAATAATGTGTGTTTGAATGAATATTTTATCCATGGGATTATGTCAAATGCTTATACATTATTGATTATATATGCTAGAATAGATCTAACACCATGATATAGAATGCTTGTATTGTTTACTTGTTGTTGAGGAAGTAATCTATCAATTCAAGACGAAATTGGAAAGCTCAATGGGGATCTACTTCAACCGTCCAGAATAAGGTATGAGGTATGATCCTTTAGTGTTAGACATTTAATTTCTATTGCATATTGGAAAGGATTGATTTCTGGAGTCAAGCTATCTATTGTGGTACCCCAAGCCATAGGAATTTCTCTCCGTAACAGAATTGGCGACTCTGCTGGGGAGTTCCTAGTAGTTGTCCTTTGGGGGTTGTTTTCTCGGCATTCAATGAATTTGAATTGCTCTTTCTCTCTTATTTCTGTGTCAGGTATGGGGGCATGTATGCCTGGTAGAGTCTAATTGGTGTGAATTTTGTCTCAGCCTGTCTGTTTGCCTTTATTTTATGCACCTTTCTTCCTGTATGCGAGTTTTTGACTTACAGTCGCGTATACATACAGGTTTATCTTTGATTTCCATGTATACACGCGGGTTTACTGTGAACAGTCATGTATGCCCTTGATTTTTCCTTTTTGTGGAAGATAATTGGTTGCTGTGTGAATTCTGATATTTGCTGAGTCTCCTTTGGAACTGCCTGAGTCTGTTTAGACCTCTGTTTCTGACTAGAAATGTTTTTTTAGGCTAAATTTTTCTTTTTTAAGAAGGTTTTATTAGAATAATCAACCCATAGTATTTACCCACTTAGACATTAATTCATTTATTTTTGTCTTATTTGCCTAGTCCATGAGTCCCACCATGTGCAAGTTGATA